>JADDOH010015569.1:0-22930 GCA_016648135.1 Agrypnia vestita
AAATTCATACCAGATTGAAAATAGAGATATATTAAAGACTTTTAAAAAAAACTAACCCATAAAAACCAAGTTTTATGATACTCCCTTTCTCATTTTCGGGTTTTGTGTCTACCAGATGCGTCGGAATCTCCATATAACTTACTGAATTGTATGAAAAAACCATTAAAATTACTAAAAATCCAAAATTATACTATAATTATTTTTTTTTAACGAAAATTTGATAGGTCTTCTTGATCGTCGCTTAGAGTCTATTTGCAAAGTTTCAGCTCGATTGGATCACGGGAAAAGGATTAAAAATCGATCCAAAGTTTTTTCTTCAAGCAAGCAGACGCCACGAGTTAAAAGAAAGAAAGTAAAAAACTAACCCATAAAAACCAAGTTTTTCTTATACTCCCTTTCTCATTAAATCAGGTTTCGTGCCTGTACACGTCTCATCACTCATTTGTATTGATTCCAATTTTAAAAAAACATTAAAATTTCGAAAAATCCAAAATTATACCATATTTCTTACATTTTTTAAACGAAAATTTTTTAGATCATTTTTATCGTCGCCACGAGTTTGCTTGCAAAGTTTCAGCTTGATTGGATCACGGGGAAAGGGTTAAAAATCGATCCAAAGTTTTTTCGCCAGACAAACAAGCAAGCAAACAGGCTACGAGTTAAAAGAAAGGGAGTAAATAAGTAACCCATCAAAATCAAGTTTTCACAATACTCTTGGATCACGGGAAAAGCGTTAAAAATCGATCCAAAGTTTTTGCGTCAAGCAAGCAAACAGACGCTACGAGTTAAAAGAAAGGAAGTAAAAAACGAACCCATAAAAACCAAGTTTTTATTTTACTCCCTTTCTTTGTAAATTAAGTTTACCATCATGTAATTAAATAATTGATTGCCTGAAAATGTAACATGTCTAGACAAATATCTATGTCAAAAATCTCTAAGAATATCTTTTTATTATTTGATTTCTTCCCAAAAAACTGAAGTGTGCTGTCATCTGTGAACCAATTGTCATAAATTTTCGAAATTCGTAGTGAAGTACCTATTATACCTACCGACGGAGTAATTCAAATTTTAAATATTCCGTGACGTTATCAGGCCGCCGTTGATAGGAATCAAACTTTTGTAATGATTCCAATTTGAAAAGAGCCATTAAAATTTCTAAAAATCCAAAATTATACTGTAATTATTAATTTTTCATAACGAAAATTTGATAGATCTTCTCGATCGTCGCTTCGAGTCTACTTGCAAAGTTTCAGCTCGATTGGATCACGGGAAAAGGGTTAAAAATCAATCCAAAGTTTTTTCGTCAAGCAAACGAGCAAGCAGACACCACGTTAAAAGAAAGGAAGTAATAATGGATTTATTTATTGGATTAAGAGGAACAACCCAAAACACCAATGAATTTATGTATTTATTTAAGCGTACGCAGTAAGATGATAATGATGTCGACAATGTGATGATGATGACAAGTCGATCTTCAAATTTTGATGACTATTCCGGTTGGCGGCTATGGAAGAGGACGAATGGCTCCACTGGCTTCTGGCTGAGAACTTCAACATCGATCAGTCCACGAGTGTCCGTCATCTCGAAAACTCGTCAAGATGTGGAAATTGACCGGGTGGGTCCTAAACAAGGTACATTCAATATAATTTACAATAACAATACAACCTAAACTAAAAATAATAATGCTTTTTTTCCAGCGTACTCACGTTGAGTGTGAATAAAAGATCTGGTGCGTCATTTAAGTATACAAATAACTATATTAATATAACATTTAGTATCGTATGGCCGTCTCATTCTGTTATCGTCTGTTTTCTATTTTACACGGGTTCAATGGAAGTGCAAATGAGAGGGAAATATATTTTTCGCATTAGTCACACAAAACCTCTTTTATACATGTGTATAATATTATACTTTTATTTTATCTTTTATCTTTAATTCTTTAATTTATCTTCTTAGAATTGTAAATAAAATAATTTGTTTTAATAAATAAAGAAATTTGCTGTTTTCTTATATTTTTTACAATTTAATTAAAAAAACAACTTTTAATATAGGTAATACTAGACAGGAGACAGAAAATCTTTGACCAGTCGTACACCCGTGAAACATCACGGGACATAATAATTATTAAAAACGAACCTTGCATGTAGCCTGAGCCGTGTGTTCATTGACGTGTCTCACTCGGGCGCCCGGGCGTCATTACCGGCTAGTCATCGTCAGTGTTATTGATGTAATTCCAGCGAGTTATGGACAGACAGACATTCAGGTTTGGATGGTAAATTACTGAAATATCTTATTGTGTGGTTGTATTTTCCTACCTATTTCTGAAAAATATAAACCTTTAATAAATGCGGAAAAATACATGTAAAAAATATATTAAAGTATTTTAATAATAAAATTAAAATTTCATTGTTTTTAAGAAATTCACAATAAATTAAATTTTAATAAATTCATAAAATTATGAAGCTTTGTAAGTAAAGCGTTGTTTTAAATGTGACAGCAGATTTGGCTTGCTAAGCCATTGTCTAACAGTTTGACTGTTGTAGAACTTATTTTAAATTTCATCAAAAATAAACAAGGAGTTCTAAAAAACCATTAATAAAAAATAATTTTTCTCTCTAAATAAAATTGGCAACGTTTTGCTATAGGAAACTCATGAAAATTTGGGAGGGAACTCTCTCCCACGCGCCTTAAGAGCCTTTCTTTTGAATATTCATATTAATGATGTCGGAGAGTGCTTTCTTAATTCGTCTAATTTAATATGTGCAGATGTAATGAAGACTCTCTTTACTCTGGTTAGGTGCACTCACGTCTATTTATAGCAAAGTGTGGACCGACGTAGCCTATTTCACTCAACATAACTCCGCGTTGCCAATATGGAGATCCATGTATTGTTGTTAGAGGTCTCAACGAAGAACTTGCACGAGAAGATATTTGAATGTGGATGAGGCGACAGTTATGTGTCAGAACAGAGAGTGTGGCAATCTTGTAGGTTAGTTGCTTGGAAATCCATCGCTTACTTTATAACCTAATTTTTATTTAAATTAATAAAAATAACTTCTTCAGGGAAAATCTAAACTGCCTGATTCTCCCTGAAGAAGCTACGGTCGTAGCGAAACCTGGTCGGATTTGACAATAAATATAAGTGGTGTTTTACTAAGTTATTTTTATTTATTTAATTATAAATCCCCACCACCAAGTGTTTGCTTCCTTCGAAAATTAAATTTTTATTTATATAATTAATATTAAAAACTGTATAAACGAAAACACTGTATAAACCACTAATTTATTGAATTATCAATATGTTTCGGGGTTAATTTGCTTCAAATTTTGCACAGACCTTCAATGTATAGTTCTCTATTGCTCTTACTACTTTATAAGAAAATTATTTTTTTAAACTTTTTTGAATTATTAAAATTATAAAAAAGGGGAAATTGACTTTTTCTTAAAACAGTGACCATTTAAAAAAAAAACATTTTCGCTTAGGTAGGGGGCCATAACGACATTCTTACTAACTTAGATTTTTTTTTAAATTTTGTGTCAGATGACCAGAAGTGTTGAAATTATGTCAATCGGTACATCCTTTTTTTACCTCCAAATTTACCAGCTTATTCAATTTCCATTTTTTTTGTAAATTTTTTGAGCTTGAAAAAACGACCAAAATTTACGCCTCTAAATTACCCCCTTAATTAGGATACAACGACTAAAAAGAAAATTTTGGATTATAGACATTAAAAAAATAATCATTAAAATTTTTCTTTAATAAATACAAAAAGACTTTGTGGTGAATTTTTTTTTTCGATATTTGTTTTCTTTGTTACAAATATATGTACATATGTACACATGAGTAGCTTATTGGTCTTGTGGTTAGGACTCTTGCCTCGTGATCAAAAGGTCGCGGGTTCGAACCTCATTCCAGACCAGCAAGTTAATCCTAATTTCATAGCAAAAGTATTTAGCTTAGTTTGAAAAATAGTAAGAAAATTTATGTGGCACGTATTCCGTGTTCGCAACTCTATAAAAAATATGTATATGTGAATATGACTGCACAGTAGTTTAACGGCTATATAATAAGCAAGAATGTACTTTTTTTACACCACTAATTTGTTCATAACAACTAGGTTTTTTTGTAGTTAGTTTATAAATTTTTTGTCACATTAGCTAGCCGTACACCCTTGAAAAATCACGGGAAATAATACTAACGACTTGCCTTGCGTGACCGCATAAAATATGCAGCGCAATAATTGCGCGTCATACTCTTATTATCTAAAGTTTTAATTCCAGCAATTTACGGACTTAACGACAGACAGACGGACAAATAGGCATGCAACAAAATTATTATGTTTGATTAGATATCATTTATATATTTTTATTTTATTTTGTTGTATATCTATACTTCAATTCTTAATTTTAAGTATTCTTTGTATCTTGAGGAAGGAACCATTGGCCTCGATACGATTTGGTATTTTCAACAATAGTATATTATTTTTAATTTAATTAAATTCTTTTTGCATCGCCTTCGTTAGCTCTTTTCTGATTTCATCTGGATTATTTCTCCCTAATTGTCTTTCATTCTTTCGTGTCATTTTTTACATGCTTTTAATTAGGTTTCTTTGTTGTTTGTTTGTTGTTGTGGCGGAATCTTATAATTGATTTTTCCAGCTTCCCGACTAGCTCTGTAACTTTCAGCATTTAGGTACGCAAAGTGGATGACCATACATTATAAAATCATTTTCGACGTAATTTCATAATTATTTCGAATAAAATTATTAATTTTCCATTATTATTGAACATTAAAAGTGTCTACGTAGCTTCGAAATTTATCAATCTATATCTATAAAACTCAATGTCTGTCTGTCTGTTCTCTATACCTACACATTTACATCGTTTGTCCGATTCGATTCAAATTTTGCATACTTATGCTTTAGGATACGGCGGGTAATATAGGTGACATTCCTTCCTATTCTTTTACCTCTTTCCCTCCCACTAATATATTTTCGATGCAAATCTGTACTGTTTGACCGATCGGAATCAAAATTCGGAAACTTATTCCTTAGAACTCGGTAGGTAACACAGGCGATATGTCCCCCCTATTTTTTTACCTCTTTCTTCCCTCTGATATATTTTCTATGCAAATCTGTAAACCGTTCGACCGATCGGACTCAACATTTAGAAACTTATGCTTTAGGACTCGGCGGGTAACAAAGGCGACATTTTCCCCCTACTCTTTTACCCCTTTCTCTCCTCTTGATATATTTTCGATGCAAATCTGTACCGTTTGACCAATTGGAATGAAAATTTGTAAACTTATTTTTTAGGATCCGGCGGGTAACATATATGACATTTTTCCCTTCTTTTTTTACCCCTTCCCCTCTCCCTGATATATTTTCGATGAATGTCTATGCCGTTCGACCAATCGGACTCAAAATTTGCAAACTCATTACCGGTGAATAACATAGGTGATATTTCCTTCCTCCCGTTTTACCCTTTCCCTCCCCCTGATATATTTTCGATGCAAATCTATTCGAATCGAACCTTTGTTTCCCCACACAAATTTATTTTCAACTTTCTTAACAACGACATCCTTAACCCGTGCTACGCCGGGTATGAACAGCTAGTATTAATTTGAAATAATGTTCCGATTTCATTTTTTTTAATTTTCAACTTTGAAATTCGACGTCGGAACTAAATGTCAAATTCAATGGATTGGGATTATGTTGAATTCATGAGATTTGTTTTTTCTTAGGATAACTTTACTTTAGAAAAAATCAGCTCGAGAAAAACGATGTTCAACATAATTATACCACCGGTTCAAAGAGTGTTGATGAGCAATATATACAGTATTTTCTGCAATAAGCTTCACACACACTCATGCGCCATTCATTCACCTTTTTGTGGTGGATCATTTACCTCGAATTAAAAGCCTCGAAATTTTTTTTGATTTTTTTTTTATAACCCTTGCTAATAGCCGCCCTGTATTTTCGCAGAATTTGATAATTTCGTCAGGCCAACCAGCATTGCGGCGACACATGGGCCTCTTGATTGCCCTCATACACCACTAAATTACAGCATCTGTATCCTTTTAGGACGAATTCTCTGTGCACAGCTGCATGCCATAAATTCATCTTAATCTTAAATAACTATCGTAGCTTAATCTATGTCTTTATTTAGGAGGGAAAAGTGACTTCTTTGCTCCGGGCTCTCCATATTTGCACACCAGACTCTCAGGCTTGGTATACGATGGGCCTAAAACACCGAAGTTCGGAGACTCGGTAACGATTTGGTAGGTACCAGAGACACCATTCACTACTACCAATAATTCAAAGGGTAACTCCGGGTTTCAACTTGCCCGAGAACAAAATAAAAGGATTTTTCTAGGCCCGCAAACAAAAATTTGCGTGGCGCGCAAATCATGTAAATTTTTTTTTACTTACTTATTATTTCTGTGTTTATTTTATGCTATATTCATATATGCTTGGATACTACTTTCTTATGCATTATGCTTTTATTACATTATTTACCTTTGTTATATTTTTAATATTTAAGGAATAAGAAGGGTATATTTATTGCCAAACACCATCTAATGGCAAACAGATCATTCTTTAGGAAACTATGATACATACTCATATAAAGCCATCTCTTCCCTACTTCTATGAAGTGTTGACTGCATATTCGTAATGTTTTAACACGCAAGGCATCAGTACTAAGTTAAATTATCAAACATAATAAGTCTGTCCATAACTTCATGTAACGCCTGTACTTTCTTTCGAATTCACCTCTAAAATACAAAATTAAACGGCCGAAGATGGGTATAGAACCCCGGGCCAGCAAACCCAAAGCGGCCGTAACTTAGAAATGTTGCTACCGCCAGGCCTACGTGACCGTTCATAAATACAGTACATATAGAACTAAGCAAAGACGTAAACCATTTCATGATCTGCCCAGCACAATCGCCAGGGCTTTAAATATTACCATTAACTACCGGCAGGGGAAATATAAAAAAAATGTTAAAATATTTTGATAAAAGAAGATGATACTGCTCTTGTGATTTCCCACAAGGATGTAACATGGGGGGGGGGAGTTATATGCAAGAGGACTATAATGCTTTGCTTAAATGGTCTCATTATATATGGTTTCAATTATTAGTAAAAAAAACCAAGGTCATGCATGTAAGGTCACCTCATATAACTGTGACTACTCAAATAAATATTATTTCCCATAATTTTGATTGTTTACATTCCGGAATTCATGCATTGTGTAATTGTGAAAAAATTGAATCAGTTAATGAATACGTATATCTTGGTATTACCATAGATATATTCTTCAAATGGGATAAATAAGGTATGTAAGAGATTGTGAACCGTATTGGGATGTATGCACAAGATAAAATATTATGTTCCGATAAATACTATGATAAATACCGATTAAACAATATATTAATCTTTAGCGTATTCGGTAATAAGTTATGAAATAACTATTTGGAGTCTATCTTGCAAAACCAATATTAGAAACATCCAAAATTTTGAAAATTCGTCAATAAAATTAATAAACAAAGAAAATGCTGCTAAAGATGTACATGAACTCTTCAAGAAACAACGCTTCATGCCCATTTATGCTATCTTGTACAAAATAACTACACGGTATGAAGATAAGACATATAAGCATAGATTGATCCATAAATATAGTAGGTACCAGATTTACGGTTAAAGAAGGACTACGAAAAACGAAGGTCATAAATAGGTTTGGACAAAGAACACTGAAATGTCATACCAAAAATATTTAACAAAATCCCGTGTCATGTTAAAAAGGACATTAATAAAAAAGGTCGAAAGACAGAATCAATGAAAATGTTATTAAATAGAAGAGACTTGCTTTGATTTTGGTAATTTTGTGTTGTTTCTTGTATTGTTGATTTGTTTTGAGTTTTTAAGGTTTACATATTTAATTCATATGTATGTATTCTTGTGTTTATAATTTATAATTTATATTATATATATAATTTTTTTGATGCACCTACAAACAAATGTTCACGTGATGTTTTGTGGGTAAGTTACGTGAAAATAAGAAAAATGATAAATAAATAAATAATTATAATAATAAAATACTATTTCATGGGTGTCGGCTGTAAATAAGTACCTATACTACACGTAAACATTTTGTCATCTTTTCGTATTAATTTGATCTTATTTACATAGGATACAAAAATATATGTCTGTTATTATGATTATTTATTAATATTTGAATATGTATAGTGTTGACACATGTGTGATATCAAAATTAAGGCCTATTGGTAAAAAAAAAATATCATTTCATTTTTATAGCATAAAAGAAAATATTTTTTAACCCAGATGAAATTTGTCAGTTACAGTTCAGAAATCATCGAAAAGGACACTTTTTATGTTTAAAAATATAATATGTTAAATATATTTAAACATAAGCTGAAAGAAAATTCACAAGTATGCTGAATATTTAATATTTTCCCTCGGGTGTTCGCGCAGTTGCGATCTCACCCCTAATAAAGCCGTGTAAAATATAAAATAAAAATAAAAATCAATCCACCATCGCGCAAGTCGCTCGGCTAATTACGTAACCATTTAGAACCGGCTCAGATAATGAACTCGCACGCGTCAGCCGAGACGCCGTGAAAATTTTGTAAACGCACACCCAGTTTATGTTTCCCTAAAGCTGACAGCGTGTAGCGGCGAATTTATTCGGCGGGGCCCGCGGGACCGCGCGGGCGGCTGGCGCCCGAGCCCGGCAGACATGTGCTCGAATAACTAACCAAGACGCGATACCCCCCGAACGGCCGTAAGTCACGGCGGCTCAACAAGGCAGATATATCACGAGGCTTTTATGTTAATGAACCCAGTCAGCCGGCGCGCGGCCCGCCCAGCAGCGAAGGCAGATTCCGCGTCTTGCGTAACGAATGTCGTCAATTACTCCCGAACCCGAGAACAATGAAACAATACGAGAGTTAGGGTAAATATTTACAAATATTCCGCGGGTGGTAGATGCTGGAACAGCGGTTGAAGTCGGCGCGGTTTCGCCGAATCTGTTTTGGCTTCTGACAATTATAAATTTGTAATCAATTAAAACTAAATGAAAATTCTGATCGAAAAATGGATACCAACGGCGATATCTATGCTGTATGGTGCTGAAAAATTTCATCCACAGGTGGCAGCTGTTAAAATTCAACTCATATATGAAACAAGATGTGCAAAGTGCTTGATATATATATATATGTATGTTGATATAAAGATTTTCGCGGGTAAAAGAAGAAGGATTATTTTCTAGGATAACTCGCGTATTCTAGTGTTGATAAAGACTGTTATATTATACCCAACGTTTTGGACAGATAGCACTGGCCATTTTCAAAGGGATTTTTGCGCCTTGTATTTCGAGTTCTGTTTTGAATTGATGGCAAGCACACCCGTTCACTCCAGAAGTCGAGATCCAAGTGAAGCCTAATGCGAGGCTAATTGCTGAATTTACTTTGTGACCTGGTAATTCTTCTATTATTGTTGGAAATTCCGTTATTGTTAGTTATATTAATATGTTCATTTACTGTGTCTGTTCTTGGAATCGGGTTATTAGGGGCTGATTTTGAAAAGATTTTATTATTAGAAAATCTTTTCTAAATCAACCCCTAATAACCATCCGTACGATAGGTTGTAAGTCATATAAGCAGCTTAAAATACTTTCATACCCATTTTGCCATATAAAAAATAGCTTGTACTCTATGAGATATCTTTATAATTCATTGATTAATGATCTCCTCCTGGGAAGAAAATCCAGAATTGTATTCTTGAGGAAGTTGAGCATACTCACAATATGCTGAACATCAAAGAGGTTATAATACAAAGAGATGAAGTATCCACGTTCCGTATTGCAACGAGTAAAGCTCCCGAAATGCAGACGCGGGGTTATGGAGGGGAGATGCAATGATTCGTCAACCTTTTAAAGAGCGATTCGTACAGTTACACCTTAAGTAAACCGTAAGTCAAATTAATCACCAAATGCGCGAGGGCGACATAATTTTTACTAATAGTTATTTGATATGTTTTTATACAAAAATTATAGAAAATGAGCAATGTTAAGAATATGATAATTGGAAAGCGCGGGCTTTCAGAACTAGTGCCATGCACCCGTTGCATATGACACTTCATTTTTCGATAAACATGTGAGATAAAATAAAATGTTATAAAAAGAATTGCAGAAACATCAATATATTTTTTTAAATTCTAGATAGAAAATAATAAGGACTTAATTTTACTCGATTTAAATTATACACGAGAATATTAAAATTTGCAGTAGATCGGCTGCATAGAAATGAGAAGATCGGATGTTTCCGTATATGACAATTGTCGGCGCGTCGACACCAAACATCTACAAAAAATACACCGCCGTCTCTTTTTATCATAACTTATCACTCCAGCAATTATCGCGGCGTATGTGATGAACTCGCATGTCACTTGATATAACATTCAGATTATCTCTTACACTCGTCTCGAAAGAGCACGTTCAAATCACAGAATACCTCAAATCAAACTTGTAGGGTGAATGTCCAGCCATAAACATAAAAACACCTACATGCGTGGAATGATGACAAAATATAGAAAAGATACACTGACATCAGCAAATGAGGCTCTATCACTGACACGGATGGGATGCCCAACGATCAGGTTATGTCACTCGTATAATCTGGAAGGCTATGACGTGAAGACTCTATAAGTGTGTAGCCGCGGCTTGAAGTTTTACGAACACATAGGTAGAGGGACTGCGAAACTTTGGGCGGTAAATTTTATGTATTTTAATTTAAATATTTTCTGAAGTTTGTCAACATTTATTTGAGTCCCAACTAACATACAAAAAATATCCCCATTCCCAGCCATGTTTTGATAAAATTGAGTTTTGATAAAATTTATAATTAACTTGATGCATGAGTGGATTTTGCAGTCAATTAAAAACATAATTGAGTTTTGATGAAGTTTACATAGTGTCATATTTTACAAATAGTATATCGAAATTAAACTAAGGAAGGGTAGGAAGATATGCAAAATTGTTAAATATGTGTGAAATATTTTTGCGCATACATTATTTTATAGTATGTACTAAATTTGGTTCTCGTTAATACACAAGCAGACACTCGGTACCTGACTATTCGTAGAAATTCGCTTTATCAGTTTCATTTCTATTAAAATATATAATGAAATATTTTATTTACTAATACTACAGTGAATGAAATTTTTGTATTTGTATAAAATTATTTGTTTTTTTTTTAAATAAATATTTGTACAAATATAGAATGTATTGTAAAATCATCAAAACTTTTCAATAGGTACAATAATTGTTTTATTGGTTTGTTTGCTGGATGTCAGCAAAATATGAATTTATTAAAAAACTTGGATGTTGGCGGTCGTTCTCTTAAATATTTCTAATTTCTATGAGATGGAAGGAAAAGACGTAGATTTTCTGAGAACAACGCACTTTAATGATATGCCACCTGACAACTTAAATAATATTTTTATATGCATGTTCTTAAACCACAATTACTGGATTACTATTTCGCAGCTGGTAACGGTGCCTCTGTATTTTTTTGTTTAATCTATGTATAATAACTATTTCATGAAAAGAACTATGGATATCTCTAGCATAGTCGCTTCAAAAAATGGAAGGTTTCAATTTGGAATATATATAAACAACTTTCCAAAAAAAATAATGTGTGGATATTCTTATGATGGAATTGGTAAACGTTGCACTGTGTAGAGTGATCACTTAAGCCAGCTCATTGTGTAGAGTGATTATTTATAAATTACCCTGGTCTACTGTACAAAAGACTTCCATACACGTTTTTCATATAAATAGCTTCGTATCTGTGAGACATTTATAATTTATCTTAATTTACTAAGTGATAAAAATACTTAGTACTTATACTTGTTAGTACTTAGTACTTGTTTGAGTTAACTTTTTTTGTGATTATCAGATTCACTCTATAATTCCTTGTAGGTCTTGGCCTTCTTAAGAATTTTTCTCCGTTGGTATTGCAGTCCAAGATAGCTTAAACAAATATGTCCTTTAATTGGTTAGTTTCTGGTTTCCGAAGCCCGAAACTAATTAACTAACGGCCCTCTTGATCTTCGTTCATCAGCGACTTCGCCTATTCTCCACATCGCCAGAGCACCGAAGTTTCTCTATTTAAATTAATTATGTGATGCTCATTTCATTATTGTAGCGTCTACACTTAGAATAAATTTCCAAATCCAACCCCAAGACAAAAATATTCCTTTCAAAATCGTCTAGCGCACGCTAATTCTTCTGAGTCTTGTCCACCAGAAGTGTGCTAACCACGCCCCATTATATTATTAATATTATTAATATTTAAAGCATTAACATTGTGGTTAGACATAATAACAGAATGTTAGTAAACTTAGTAAAAACCACTACCAGATTTACGGTCTACCGGTTTCGAGACGTACCCGTCTCTTCGTCAGGTCTCTTGTACCAGACCGTAAATCTGGTAGTGGTTTTTACTAAGTTTACTAACATTCTGTTACGCCCCATTATTTTTATTTGTCAGTAGGGATCTAGGGTGCGTGAATTTTTATTTAGAAACACTAGGTGATATTTTATCCATACAAAAGTAAAGTATCCTGCCATTTATGAAAATAATTTGTATCTTATTAGAAACATCTAATACAATTCTGCAAATAAAAATACCGGTGACGCACACTACACGGCACATTTGCTAAAATTTATTTGCATTTTTTGAATAAATCACCGGATTTAATATAAACGCTTTCATTATCCCCGTAAGCGGCTTCGCGGGGAAAAAAATACGTGTAATATTATTACAATATTCGTGGAATCGGATCGGTTTATTTAAGGCATTAAACAAAACCACCCATTTATTAAATTACAGGTGCACGATAATTTTTTTACAGAAGGTGAACAGTGATTTATTATGTCAAGCTATTAAAATAAAAATACCGCGGCAATTCCTTCCTAATGTATTCAGACTCGACTTAAAATTGTTCACCCAAAGCTAAATCACACACAAGCCCATAAATAATACTCCTCTACTTGTCATTATCCCCTCCCCGCGGCGTCCCCTCCCCGTTAATGTATTTACAACTTTCTTCCCCGTCCCGCACGAGGGTCTTATGAAAAATAAAAGTTATCGCCCAGAAAAGTCGTATCAAAAATTCGTACGCAAAGTGAGTGCCGGGCTTTTAGCCTTCGTGATTTATGCATCTCAGAAGTCAGGTGGGGTTTGCGCCGGCTCCAGGGGCGGACTCCGGGCGGGGCCGGATGGGACGAGGGATTTCCAATTATCGGAATACTTCAACTGCGATAGTTTGAGATTCGGCAAAAATTACACTTTGTTATATGCTCTTTGAGTTATCTCTTGAAAGTCATTGGGAAAGGTTCGCCTGCTCAGTGTAGAAATACTAAATGCAAATATATTTAAATCCGAGTATATATCATGAACAAAAAACAAATTAGATTAATCAATTAGAAAGATACACAGAAAATTAAACCACATTCATATTTTTTTAATAAAATCCAATAATATTTTGCTGAAATAATATTTTATTGGCGCATTCAGGGTAAAATTTTCATTGTAACGGAAGTTGCTCATGCACAGCGTGTACATGCGCATGCTGAAGCACGTAGCGGAAGCATATAGCGGAAGCGCGTAGCGAAATTATGTAGCAAAAATGCGAGACCATGAAACGCACTTCATTATTATTTACTCTTCCACTTATATTTAAATATAATAATTTTATTCGAATTCGAAGCTAAAAAAACGAAATTATATACACGAGTGGAGCGGGGCCCGAATCCCGGTCGCGCAATACAGCAACGTAGCGACTAACTGACTTAGCTACCTATGGTTATCCTTAGATCGTCAAAAATATGCTTTATAATATATATTAAATACTAGCCGTACACTCGTGAAAAAGCACAAAAATAATTTTAATAATATTTATTTAATTACAGATAATTCAGCTACATTACTAAAAAAAATAACACTACCGAATTAATTTATTTTTTGTTTACTCCAATTTCGATTTTTTTTAATGATTTCAGTTATAATTAAAATATTATATATCATTTTAAAGGTTGCATATAAAATAAAAATTGATTTAAGAGGCACCGGGTGTCGATACCTGTACCTCTCATACGCTAAGCGAGCGCTCTACCACCTGAGCTACGCCTTAGTTTATCCACGGCGCCAAAAATACATATTATAATGTTTACCTGAACCTTACATTTATGAATTTATTAACGAATTAATTACATTAAAATAAAAACAAAGTAATAAATACGCGGGCGAGCAATTAAAAAAAATATTTTTGATGAATATTTTTTTGATGTGATGAATGATGAATACATAAAGTAGAGAGTTCCGCGCTTCACCACAAATACCGATTCACTTAATTTAGTCTTCTAGCATTCGTTACTCAAAGTATTATTTCTACTACGTGTACATGAGTAATTGTACGAACAATTTTTTTTTATAACTTGGTTGGTTTCATAAGTTTTTTAATTTCTTTATGTTAGATATAACCATTTACCGTCAGGGCATGTTTCTGAGTGTCAGTGTAAAGTTGATTATTGTGTGGAATGAAAAGATGAAACAAAAAAATAAATGCATTTATATGACAACGTGAATATATACAGCGGCTAAAATATAACGATTAATGTATAAGTTTAATGTGAACGTAATAATAATAGTATAAGTTCAGTAATAATAATAATAATAATTAAAATAACGATTATGTAATTTATTGCGATAATAGTTAATAAGTCTGAATTTTTAAATAAATTTGCTAAAAGCGAAATGATATCAGAGTTTTTCGGCAAACCGGGTCCGGCATACCGTTCCGGGTATATCTTGGCGATTATTAATTATCTTAGTAAAGACTTTTCTAATTTTACTTTTCTTATATATTTCTAATTCATGAATGAATCGAAGAACTGTTTTTTGAAATTGCAAATTCAAAAAAACATATCATCATCATCTTCTTCCCCTTGTCATAGTAGGGTCGGGGGCCCAGAGACTCGACAAGGTGCTTCCATGATCCCCTGTCTTAGGCTGCTTCTGCTCGAGTCAACCAGTCCAGACCCATTCTGTTTTCAAATACATTTTTTTATTGTCTCTCCCAGCTTAATCTGGATCGACCCATTGGCCGTCTTCCCTCCGGGGTTGCCAAGAGGATTCTTCTTGGCAATCGTTCCTCTGGCATTCTGAGCACATGTCCAAGCCACCTCAGTTGTGATTTTTCTATGTGCAGGAGTAGGGACTCCATGCCGAGTGTGTGTCTTATGTCGGCACTTCTCACTCTATCCACCAGTGTGACTCCCGCTAGCCCCCTTAGAAAACTCATCTCAGCAGCCTGGACTCTTGATCTCACTCTCTTCGTCAGGATCCAAATTTGATGGTCATATATTCGAGTAGGCCTGTACACAGATTTGAAAACAGTCAGTTTTGCCTTGACACTAAGCTCGGATTTTCTTTTCAACGCACTTTGCAGAGAACTTAGAACACCGGCTGCAGCTCCGATTCTTCTGTCTATTTCACTTTCCTGCCTCCCGTCGCTAGAAAATTCCACCCCAAGGTATTTGAATTTTTATTTAAATTAATTAATTAATTAATTAATTATTTAAATTTAAAAAAAAAGCATATTTTCATTCAAATTAATTGTACTATTTTTTATAATGTGTTAGCCTAGCGCAAGATCATCCAAACATAGCAAACACCAAATTCATATATTAATAAATAATGGCAAATTAACTATTAATACTTCTAACTACTTCCAAATATCAATTGCATGCCACTGATTTTTATTTTTGAGCATCATTGTAAGTTTCGACCCCATTGTAGCGACCAGCCGTACAACCTGAAATTCAAGGCTCAGAGTGCTCCTGAGTTTCATTTCACTCCTCATGACTCTGGCCTTCTACCCATTCCATTCCATCCTTTCCAGTTCGAGTTTCTCATAAATTTCCATTGAACAAAGCAAAATTCAAAATTGCATCGCTTGTTGAAGAAAAATTGAGTGGATCGCTTAGGAAGAAAATCGGTAATAATCTCACTCCAGCCCTGCCCACTTGTCCCGAGCGCTCGGCGCCGGCATCGGAAATTGTGGAGCTTTTTGCGGGGCTCCCGCGGCGGGCTTTCACCCAAAATAATTGTTGACTTTTATCGTTTGATAGAGTCACAAGTGTTTTGGGGCACTTTAGGGCGTTTGGCCGTGCGTTTCTTATCCGCCGAGCTATCTATGGCGTGCTGGACGGTCGCCCTCCGACCGCCGCCCGCTATTGGCTGCTTTCACACAATGTTGCCATCGCACGGTTGCTAATTTAAATGCTTAGAACATCGACATCACAGAATACAATACCTTTTTAAATATACGTGCAACATAATTTCGTATACGATGTAAATAATTTATAAATAAATTAAACATAAAAGTTCATTTCTATATTTTTGTTAAAACCAACTGGTTTCGTTTTTTTTTCTTTCTTCTTTTCTTTTCTTTTTTAGGGTAAACTATAAACTAAATATTACAAAATATGGGTGATTATATTTTTAGCAACTTGTTTTTGTGTGTACCTGTGGTATGATATTATTTTCAACATTCTTTTATTGTCTTTTTGAGTGTTTTTTAATTTCTTTATATTTTAAACATTATTTCAATATTGATGTGTATTTCTTATTTGGGAACTTCACATAAATATTTATAACCCCTCCCCCCTGTCACTCTTCCACCTAAAGATCTGACACTACTTTTATTTTATTTTAATTAAAGATACACATGCAGACATTTGTAAATATATACAATTAATACAAGCAGTGGCTAAACAATTTATTTATTTTAATTTTTAGCACTAAGGTAGGCCACGAGACTTAATTAGAGAAATGGGTCACAAAAATACCCTGGCTTGAGAAAATCACATGTTTTGTGACCTCCATAGGAGTCGTATTCATATGTCAACTGAAGTACGAAGGTCAACAATGTATTTATTGTTATTTAAAATACCTATTATTTAAAGGAAATTTATTTTTTTATGAATTTTAACAGTTTAATATACGTATTAGAAAATCATATTGTGTATTATATAGATTGAATATCACATGACATTTATAAAACAATATGAAATAATTGATAGGAGTGGGATCGGTTGGGAAAAGGAATTATATTTGAGAGTGGGAAAGCCTTATATTTTTAAAATAGTCATCGTCATCATCACTCTTGACACTACAACCCTTGGTGGATCTTGACCTCCTCAATAATCTTCCTCCACTCATCTTGGTTTAGTGCCAGCTCTTTTTAAAATTGGTACATTGGTACTTGGTAAAATAGGTACATTGGTATGATTAAATATATAATGATCATATACAGTGTCATAATATTACTTAAATAGTCTTAAAAATTATTCAAAAACTATCGATTAAGATAATACTGAAATTTATCGGCTAATCTATTAAGCGAAGATAACACATGTATTAAATATTGAGATCTGGAATTACAACAAAATATAACACAACCTCTGATATAGCCCTGCAGTAAAGCATTAAGGTAATATGTCACATTAAACGGAGACATTTGCATAAACAGCGGTTTTTAATATAAAAGCGGTGGATTATTTGTGATATCGCACTTTCAAGGTCCGGCTCTGCCGCGAAAAGATTAAATCAAATGGTTCATTGGGCTTGGGGCGCTCGCGTGTATTACGTTTTGATTAAAATAATTGCCACATCAGGATCCTGTAAAATGTGGTTATTACGGACCTGAAAGTGCGGTTTCAGACAATTGGCTTCGGAACAAGAACGGATAACAGTCGTGACCTTCGGGTAATTTATTCCCTAATAGCTTTATTACTCGCGACTTTATTTGCTTTCAGCATTTTTCACGAGCTGAAAAGCAATGTCGGAAGAACAAATAAAATTCGGAGACTTTTTCGCTCGAAGGAAATAATACCTCGCAAAAGTCGAGCTAATAAAACAAGATGAATGGTGTTTTTTCAAGCGTGGAAATAATTCAAAAGAAAAGTAATATTCTGGGGTTAAGCTACTTCTGCTCATCGAGGTGGTGCCCGGGTATACATTTTATTGGTGCAGATCCTTTCATGGAAAAAAAATTGTAAATATATAAATAACAGTTCAATGAAATAAAAATTGATAACTTGTTCACGTACGGCGTTCTACTAATTCTCCACCCACCCACTGAACATATTTTCTACATTCAAAACCATCTAACTCGATACTCTCATTTATATATTGCAGTGTGCATTTATTAATTTGTAGATATTATACGTTGGTCGTATCTTCTTTTTTCTATTTAACTTTATCAACATTTAATATCATTGATAACATTGCACGAAGAAAAATTCTATATACAATAGGTACTAAAAACAAATTCCTCCCTCGCAATGTTAGACCCGTGTACACTAACAGTAAATTAGGCGCGTTGGTCCTAAAATCAAAGTCAAAAATATATATTTTGATTTGCACTAAATTGAATATTGCAATGCATACACGTTGATTTAAATTTATCACAACTATAGTTTCGAGAAGGCAGTCCCTCTCACCATTAGGTGTAATTTATAGGAAGATGTCGATGAGAAGATCGAAGCACAAATTTTAGTTCAGTGTAAATCAAAATAATCATGTTGCACCACAAAGTAACTGCCGTACCAATCAATAAAAGATAACTTAGATAAAAGCGGCGTTATTGAAATTTCATGAGATGATTGAGATAGTAAATACATCGGTCAAACTTCTTGAAATCTCAATATTAGACTAAAAGAGTATCGTCATTGTTAAAGTTGTAATAATAATCATTGATTTCACTCATTTACCATTAAACTGCTCAACCTCGTCACGGGTAAAGGTAATAAAATGAGTAATATTGAATGTTTACAAATTAGAATGAATTTGAATTTGGGTATTAATTTGTTAAGCAATATTACTTTCATTAATTCTTCTCCTAATATTCCAACTGCAAGCACCTTAATACAAGTAACCTCATCTATTTTTTTTCAGTACCTAATCAGTTAATTATTAATTTGTATTTCCACCTAATCAATGTAAAAATTGTATATTTGAAAACGTCAGTTTAAGACTTCACCTGTCGATGCGAGATTGTGTTAATTTCGAAAATTAAATAGTAAAATATAAAATTATTATTAAATTCACCCAATTTAAAGATCAACATATCAAAGAATACACTTATGGTTTGATACCTATAGAAAATAAACGTAAAAGTTATGTTATAAATAAACAAGTTATATAATATAAAATAGACGTTACAAAAATGAGCTCTATACTCTATTTAAGGAGCTAAACGTCACAAAATTTATAAAACTGGGGAGACTTTGGTGGCTGGGCCATGTGGAGAGAATGTCCGAGCATCAAGCACCAAAGTCCCTGCTGAACTCAAGGCCAATAGGGCGAAGGAGCTTAGGAAGGCCAACATTAAGATGGAGTGACAACGTCCTCAAAGACATCTCTGCTTTAGAGCTTCGGAACTGAAGAGAGCTGGTACTAGACCGAGATGAGTGGAGCAAAATTATTGAGGAGGCAAAGACCCACCAAGGGTTGTAATGCCAAGAGTGACGATGATGATGATGACATATAAAATAACCGCACAAATCTAGAATGCGTAGGATCCAAGATCAACACAATCTATCACGTATCCTCTGTGCAAGTATCTCCTATTTATTGTAAGCATATATTACTCGTTCGAACGACTTTTACCTTTGTAGGTATATTCAGGTATCGCCTGATTGAACCTGAGTCATCCCAAATAATAATTATTTCATTATCTTTAATTATTATTATTTTTAATATTTTTTTAAAATAAATACTTATTCTTCAGGATCCGGCGGATAATGAAATTCCCCCCATTTTCTTTCCACTATATATTTTCTTTACAAATCTACACTGTTTGACAGATCTTATCCAAATTTTGCATATTTATTCTTTATGAACCGACATGTACGTTATTGTTGACGGGTTAAAGCTAGTGACTACTTTCTAGCTCCCACACATCTCCTCTCATAAAACCTTCCTTTCCCTAAACTGGTAAGGTCACAGTGGCACACATCCTGCTGGAGGTTGTGTGTCTATAAAGTGCTGCCTAATGCCTCTGTTGCATCCCGCCAGCAACACTACCAGCAAACCCTACCCTGCCAGGGAAGGCGATGACGAATTTCTGGCGCCATAAAACGAGAGCCAACCAGCTAACGGACGGAAAACCCCTACAGAAAAACCATGTTCCTCCTAGTCAGGGGGTTAGGCGTTGGGCCAACAACTCAACCCCATAAAAAACCAAAGTTACGAAACTAACAAGAGAGAAAACCGGACTGATCTTAAAAACACGACCTGGCAAACTTTTTGAGGAATTACGAATTGGAACCTGAAATATGCAAACTCTATACCAATCGGGGGCACTTAAATTGCTCATTGAACAAGTGAAAAAATCCAGATGTAATATCACGGCCCAGCAAGAGATGCGATGAACAGGAAACGGAATCATGAAGAGGCGCAATTGTACAGTACTTTATAGCTGTCACCCAAAGGACTATACATTTGGAACTGGTTTCAAAGTCTTTAATCGCGCAGAACACCTCATACTGGATTTCGAACCCATTAGTCCTAAAATAGCTACTCTATGCATCAAAGATTCTTCAACTACACACTAATCAACTGTCATGCACCAACAGAGGATAAGTCGGATGATGATAAGGATGACTTCCACGATAAGTTAGCTGCCGTGTACAATAAATGCCCAAGACTCGACGTTAAGATTGTTCTTTTAGATATGAACGCAAAGGTGGGACGAAAACACATATATGAAACAACAGTAGGCAAACATAGCCTATATGCCCAAAGTAATGAGAATGGCACAAGATTTGCAACAGAACATAACATTACCATTGGAAGTACCGTTTTCCAGAGGAAAGACATTTACAAAGGAACGTGGAAATCACCTGATGGACACACAGTCAATCAGATCGACCATCTACTTATAGATAATAGACACAGATCCGATTTGATGAATGTGAGATCATATAGAGGTGCAAATGTTGACTCTGATCATATTCTAGTCTGTGCTAGGCTCAGGGCCACAATATCAAAGGCTAAAAGAGGACCAACATCAAGAATTGCACGATATAACCTCGAAAAACTCGCAGACAATAATATAAGAGAAGAATATCGAGACCAGATGTGGAACCGACTACCAAAAATAAGTATTTCCAGTGAGAACGTAGGTATCACAGTGGACCAATATTGGCAACAATGCAAAGAGGCCGTAATATGAAGTGCAAATGACACCATTGGAGTTAAAACACCATGGAGAAGAGGTGAATGGTTTAAAGAAGAATTTCAACTGGTTACTGACAGAAAGAATAATGCATACCAGAAAATAATCCAATGCAGCAGAACCCGCGGTACCACAGAGGAATATAAGAGACTAAGACGTGACGAAAGAAGACACACAAAAGGAAAAAAAGAGAATTCTTAAAGCAAGAAATAGAACAGATACAGAATCACCATAACGCAAACAATACCAGAAGGTAAATGCTATTAAAAGTAAATTTAAACCGCGTAGCAACATGTGCAAGGACGATAATGGCATAATCTTGATTGAAAAAGCAGAAATTCTAGCACAGTGGGCTAAACACTTTGACACGCTCCTTAATTGTGATCATAGCTTGCCAGGTATATCAACAAACCTCAATAACACAACTGAAGATCCAACGTAAAGTGCTCCTTCACTTTAAGAAGTGAAAAATGCAATTAAAAACTGAAAAATAACAAATCTCCCGGCGAGGATAGTAACAAGAGTGAACTGTTTAAATATGGAGGTGAACAGCTCCATAGGCACATACATTTACTTATATGACATAGAGACAATTCGGAAGGAATGGAACGAAGGACTCATCTGCCCATTGCATAAAAAAGGAGACCAGATGCTATGTTACAATTATAGGGGGATAATCTTACTAAACACGGCATACAAGATTCTTCAAATATTATATTCCGGAGACTGGAACCAGTTGTAGAGAGAAAGCTTGGACGATACCAAACTGGATTCCGGAGCGGAAAATCCTGCGCTGATCAAATATTTACATTGAGACAAATATTACAGAAGATCCGCGAATTTAACATTAACACCCACCACCTGTTTGTTGATTTTAAGGCAGCCTATGACAATATAAACAGATAGCAACTCTACCTGGCAATGAACGACCTTAATATACCAGCAAAACTAACTAGCATGGTGAGATTCCGTCCGAATGTACGGAGTAGTATGCCAAATTAAGATACAATCAGATACCTCTGATAGCTTTAGAACTTACAATGGCTTAAGACAAGGAGATGCCTTGGCATGTCTCCTGTTCAACATAGCGCTGGAAAAAGCCATAAGAGATTTGGGCATTGAATTGATTGCGACCATATATACAAAGTTAGTCCAAATATTAGCATATGCTGATGATATCGACATTATCGCAAGATCCGAATCATCCCTTCGAGAAGCATTTTCGGCATTGGAATCATCAGTCAGAAGGGTAAGACTTTGAATCAATAAGGCAAAAACAAAGTACATGCCAGTTACAATGATACCCGAAATCAGCCAGTCCTCAATAACCATCAGCAGCTACACATTTGAAACGGTGGAACAATTCACATACCTTGGTTCCATTGTTACTAACGACAATGACACTAGTGTAGAGATTGGAAAAAGAATCTTTCCAGCAAACCGGAGTTACTTTGCTTTCATTGGACAATTAAGGTCACGCCTACTGTCCAGAAAAACTAAAGCCACGCTCTACAAGACATTGATTAGACCAGTCTTAACATATGCCTCGGAAACCTGGACATTAACTAAGCACGAATAAACTAGACACATTTGAAAGA
>JADDOH010015570.1:0-16408 GCA_016648135.1 Agrypnia vestita
GGTGTAAACTGATTTCACGTAGCCTCTAATTACGTGAAAATCTCTTTAAATATACTTAATACAGAGTTCATATTTTTACGTAATACATTTATGTTTTCAATTAAATAATCACATTACAAAAATATATATACTTGTATGTATTGTAGGGAGAAGTGGTGCTGGTAGCGTAGAGCACAGAGCACAGTGCATAGTGCGCAGAGCGCCGGATTCGGCAGATTTTCGATATTTGCTCTTTAGTAGCGGCTACACAGTCAAGTATCTTGTGCATCTTAGTGCAGCTTAATTTTGTGGTGACCGATGTTTTTCCTCATTTTTATCACTTTTACACGATAATTGATACATAAATTCACTTAATACAGGGTGTACCGTATCTCGACGTCAAGCCGAAATCGGGTGATAGGCCAAGTCATAATAGTTATCAGAAAAATATTTAAAAAAATCTAATTCATGTGTTTTAAAAATTATAAGCATTTAAAAAAAAATCAAAAAAAATCTATGCCCTATGACGGTCTTTTCACTCCTGCTGCTACAAATCTTTTTTTTCTTCATTTTTTTTATTTTTATGTAATACTGAATAATACTTCTGTAAACGTTTGTTCAAAATTCAAAGCCAACTACTCCAGCTTGGAAGAAAATAACACTTTTTGACCAAAACAAGTATTCAAAATCAATACATTGCCCAGTTTTAACTGACTGTTTTTTTATTTTTTTTTAAATATTTTTCTGATAACTATTATGACTTGGCCTAACACCCGATTTCGGCTTGACGTCCAGATACGGGACACCCTTTATATCAAACATTATTTTAATGATTAATCTAAGTAAAAAATATTAAATATTCATATTTATCCGACTTAAACGAAAAAACTTTACATATACCTATTCTGAGTTTACAGTACCGGAATGCGCGTTTCAATTTTAGCATCATATAGGAAAGGTTAAAATAGATGTCGGCAGATATGCATATTATTAGGTCTTTACATATGAAATTGGCGTTTAGTATGGGAGGAACATAAAGCCGATTTTTTTTATTATAATATATTTATTTAATCAAAGTATGTACCATTGCTATCTATGCACTTTTGCCATCTCATAGGTAGTTCATCGATCCCTTTACTAAAAAAACCATTCGGACGGGAATCAATAAAATCTTTGAAGGCGGTTTGGACTGCCCCATCGGAGTTGAATTTTTTCCTTTGCAAGAAGTTATCCAAATTTCGAAAAAAATGGTAATCTATTGGGGCAAGGTCCGGAGAGTACGGTGGATGTCTTAGACATTCCAATTGAAGCTCCTCTAATTTGGTAGCCGTCTGTTGTGCAGTGTGTGGTCTAGCGTTATCATGAAGCAGTGGCCTAGAGCGATTAACCAGCCTCGGTTGTTTAGCAGCTAGCTTTTCCATCATGGTTTACAGTTGCTGACAATAAACATCTGCCGTAATCGTCTGGCCAGATTTAAGAAAGCTGTAGTGAACGACACCAGCACTAGTCCACCAAACGCTCACAGTAACTTTTTTGGAGTCAATTTTCGCTTGGGGCATGGTTTGGCTGGTTCGGCAGGGTTCAGCCATTGCGATGAGCGCTTCCGATTATCGTACAGGATCCACTTTTCATCACAGGTATGATTCGATTTAAAATCCCTTCATTATTGTGCCGGTTGAGTAATGCAACGCAGCAGTCAACGCGCGTTTGTTGATTGCTTCACTCAATTCGTGAGGTACCCACCTTTCAAGCTTTTTCACCTTACTAATTTGCTTCAAGTGGATTAAAACAGTTTTATCACTAACACCGCAGCCTGCAGCTAACTCGGATGTGGTTTGCGATGGATCCGCTTCCACAATAGCCTTCAATTCTTCATTATCAACTTTGGTCTCCGGCCGTCCACGGGCCTTGTTCTGCAGGTCGAAATTTCCAGAACGAAAACGTTGGAACCAAAAACGCACTGTGTTTTCTTTTGCGGCACCGTCGCCATACACATCATTAATCCTTCGAGCCGTTTCTGCAGCACTGGTGCCACGGTGGAACTCTTACTCGTAAATAACGCGATATTTCAAGTTTTTCATTTTGTAAACTGAGTGACGCAAAGAATAAAACAATTGAGGAAAAAACAAATGAATTTTAATTTTCAAAACACAAATACATGAGTAAATAGCTGTATAAATTTGGATTTGGAATTCCTAACCAAAGAGAAGATATTTGAGATCAAATTTGCCAGTACGGCAAAACGCCAATTTCATATGTAAGGACCTAATATTTCACGTGATTGTAAACATTAAGTTATTACTATTTTGAACTAAACAACCTAAAATTTAATATTAATTCTAGCATTCGCAAATTGTTACCACTGCTCGGTGGTAATGAATTTGCAGGAACGGCCAGTTTTTCCGTGCGGATTGTATTTTCTAGGTAATAATCGCTTCCGTAAAAACAATTTCCATTGCTGAGACTGTAGTATAATTTTATCAAAAAAAGAACATAGTCAACCACAGTACAACATAACTCAAGCAGTTTTTGCAAACAGTGGTCAAGACGACATTTTTTACCATTGAGGAAACGCGCACGCACGCGTACTACGGGGTGTGAAGTTATTTGTGGGTCTGTTTTTAATTGCTTTATTAAATAAAATGCTTAATGAATCCTTATTGGGGTATTGTGGAAACTGTGAATAAATTTAAATATGGATTACTGAAGCAAAAATAAAAATAAAATTTACGATTTGACTGAATTAGGTTTAGGCTACTTTTTTGAAGTTATTTTTTTATTATAATTTATAATCATAAGAAGAAAACAATGCGCTTAACTGCATAGCAGTTTATTTGTGAGAGTGCTGGGTCATGAATGTGAAGTGCTTCGATATTATTTTATTTATAATAATTAAAAATTGTGTACTACCATTAGGTGTACACTTTTTAAGCGTAGTATTATAAAGGATAATTTATTACGTACAAACTTCTGGAAAAACCTAAACATTAATTAAAATCGTGACTACCTTTTACTTTGTTACTTTGAAAAATAATGATACACATTGACCTAACACATAAGGGTGTTATTTTTTTCCACACATAGATACTAATCATTTCATGATACCACAGTAAAATTCAAAAATATATATAATTTTTAATTTGACGACTAATGACTAATTTTTCAATTCAATTGTGATCTTTTTTAAAGTCAAAACTAATTAAATTTAATGATTTAATGCTACGAGGCACTAGATTTTAATTAATATTTTTAATGGAAAAGCATGTCACATCAACATTAAAATTATTGTATTAGAAAGTCTTACAGACAAATCAAATCCTCTAAAAAATATTTGTATTAAAACTATGCTACAGCCTCTTGCATGCGGCCTCTTAGATTTCCGTGAATGTATCGACCTTATCTGTAAGTCTCATTTATTAATTCTTAAATAAAATATATTATTGAACTTTGTTCGGAAAAGATTGCAACTTCAAAATATTAATGTGTTCTTTAATATAATATACGTGTGTTGTATCAATTGTGTCCAAAATAAAAAATGTATTGAACGGTTAATTCTGGCGTCCACTAGCAGCAGTAACACAAAGTAATTTGTGCCTATCGTACCAAAAAAAGTGGATTGCTCTAAAAATGGATATATTCACGAAAATCTAAGAGGCCGCTATAGCGTAATAGATAACACGCCTGCCCCGGATAGGACGGGATCCATGGTTCGAATCCCGGTAGCAGCCAAATATTTTTTCTTGTGTCTTTGTTTTGTCTTTTCTGTAAGTCTTTCTAACTGATTAATTAATTTGGTTTTAAATTTCACAGAACTTTGATAGGAAAAATTGCAACTTCACAATAAGAATGTGTTCTTGAATATAATATAAAATTATCGTACTGAAATACGTTAGCGTTAGCTATAGTGAACCAACCAATGTCCTTCGAGTATTCTCTTATCTAAAAATATACGTGAATTATATACAAATACAAGATCAGAAATAAATTTTCCATTTCGTCCAGCGTTATAATCAGGCGCTTAATTTTTTACGACGCTTTAAAACCAATTTTATTATTGGCAGTAAAGCAATTGGATCTAGTATCGATTTGCATAAAAAATGTATTTCAGTAGCAATCAATATGTCAAATATAATTACTCGATGTGTATTTTGCATTTGATAAATTAAACGACCGTTAAAATATGACGTAGTGTATTCCTGTCAACCGATTCAGGTGATTGGTGTGTACCTTTCTAGCTGCTTAACATATTTTTTTCTTCTCTTACGAAGAGGAAGTGGCAGGTACCTACCTATTAATTAATTTTAACACTGTGCAATCGATCATTTTGTTTTACAGACTTCTATAGTAGCAGCGGAGTTGAAGACATGGCAGAGGAATTATTAATGTATGTTACGTAGTGTGTTGTTCGATGTACGAGGCCGATACAGACGACTGGCCGAGTTGAAAATTATTTACAAGCATGTGGATTTTATTTTTTCTTTATTTTATTTATAATTTTTTTTTAATAGAGACGCCTAAAACGAAAACATCTTTCATCAATTTTCTGGCTAATGCTAGACCAAGAACGCTGACGACACAAATTAATAATGAATGCGGCCGAATGGTGACAAAATTATTTTCTTCTTCTTCTTTTACTCCTTATCCTATTGGGTCGGGGTCCCTGCACTGCATGAGGAGTTCCAACTCTTGTGACAGAATTGTGCAAATTTTTAATATATAAGAATTTTATATATTAATACATTTTCGAATCAAATTTAAAAACATCTACCGAAAAATATTAGACCTGCATTTTATACAAATAATAATATAGGGAAACTCCTCAAATTCAAAAGATAAAGACAATAAATTTAACAATTCAGGTGTTTATAAACTGTCGTGTAAAGATTATACAGCGTTTTATATTGGAAAAGCCGGTCGAAATTTTAATGTAAGAGTAAAAGAGCATTTGTAGATGTCTGAATAATGATGGTTTTTCTGAATTTTCAAATCATTTATTAGAAAATGATCACGGTTTTGATAAAAATGTAGGAATTTCTAGTTTACACATAAATAATTTTGGTCTGAAATTGAATTGAATAATTTAGAATCATAAGAAATTAGTAAAGCATGTAATATAGTAAACAAAATATTATTAATAGTCATCTAAATTAAACTACTAGCCGAATTCTAAAAAATTTTCCAATAATTGTGTGTAATCAAGAGCTTCAGCAATAATATTTAAAAATAATTGTTCAAATAATTTAGAAAAACAAAAAACAAAAGACATTATTCATTTTGATATTTTGGCATTTATAAAACTTCCTGATGATGGAAAGGTTTTATCGAAACACGTATGTGTAATTAATTAATAATATATAAGTAATACATAAAACCAATTTTTATATTTTTAATTTCCTAACATTTTATGAAAGCTCTGATGTGCTTGCTAACTGTATAGCCGAATATATTTTTTTACGATCTTTTGTGCTTTTATAGATTCATATAAAGACTTTTTATGGCAAAAAAATTATACTAAAAGTGTTACATTATTCATCAATTTAACACATTATTATTTGTACGTGTTACCTACTGAAAGAAAATAGGACCATGTAGATAAAAGATGTCGAGAAACTACACCACGCCTAATTTAAATAAGTCTCACAAAATTGACCTTTCCAGATTTGTACGCATAGAAGCTAGATAGAAGATCGATCGTAAAGATAAAATCATTTTGATTCAATAAAAAAGCGCATTATGGTAAAAAGAGGCGTAAAAAATCATCGAATATATTACAACGCGGCTACAAAAATCGTTCCATTTTTTCTCGAATGCTCAAATTAACCGGCCGATTATGACCCGCCTTGTGTGTGGTTAAGATGTACATTTTATAGTTTAGACGATCCGGTATAAAGCGACAGGGGGTCCACGTCCACCGGGCTCTGCACTGTTCCGAGAAGAAATAATATGACATATCAATCTGGAGATAATTGATGATTAGTCCGCAGCATCAACAGGCTGCACCCATCAAAGGTTAATTAGTCGGATACGCTATCTGTCGAGAGGGTACATCTGGCGAAACCGCTTCTTGCGTACGGTTAAATAATAATATAACATATTGTATAAGCTGGCTGTAATGTTTTAATTAATGTTAAAATTAATTGAATACACGGCCGGAGATGGGCGACGCGATGCCGCGGTGATTACGTTTCTCAAATAATTTAATTGTTTCGTGAAGCTTCGTTTTTTACTCCGCTCGGATATTTGAGATCTTTGAAGCGCATATCTCTATTTTCAGGCCCGTAAAACTCATTTCCAGTAATGACATCACTTTCTCGATACATAAACCAGCTGTTTTATTGGAGTTGATATAGCTACGTGCGCGCGTATTCTACATGTGTAGAAATTATTTCACAGTGAAATTGATACGTATAGAATATTTATCAGATGCAAAGAAATGGGCAGAGTTATCCGATATCATTTAAATATTAACATACAGATCAGTTCGTAATATTAATTGACTTATTGTGTGGTTTATGAGATTACAAACAACTGATTGTGTAAAATAAGACATTGAGACTCCAAGGAGATACATATATACTGGTTGTATATATTGTATATATTGATTGTTCAATCAAGATACATATGTATATATTGATTTTTCAATTGACCAATTCAAAAATGAGCCCTTACTGACTCAAGTGAGTGTAACCTATATATTTATTAAAATAAGCTGTGCATAATTGGAAAAACTAGAAAGTAGAGAAAATTTACATATTATTTATCATAAATAATGTTTAAATGTGAATAATTTTCCTAAGAGTAGTGTGACTACTAATTAATTATGTACACGATGATATAGAAGTGATACTATATGTACAATAGAAATGCGAATTTTAGTTCGGTTAACTGAACTGTGGTTCAGCGAATCGTTCAATCAAGTGAGCTGTCCATTTTTAATGGTTCAGTAGTTCTTTGAATTATTGTTTTTAATCTATTTCAACTTCTGTAAGTGAAGTGGTCACCAATAACTTTTTCAGCCGCCACCAAATTTTATAATACCATGGGGAGAGAGGTACATCCCTTATTTCAGTTTCCATCTTCCCAAAAAATAAAATCTGACGGAGGGGTAGAATTTTAAAACCTAAGATTTCTTCGTTTTTGGGATTTAGAATTTACGATTCAATTAACGAATTATTTTCACACTCTAAACTTTTAATTCCTGCAATTTACGAACTTAACGAACAGAATTTTATACAGACAATAAAATTATTATATTAAGGTAGCACGAAATACATATCGCGATATGTAAAATATATAATTAAAAAAATATGTAAGTACCTATATACAGGGTGTACCAAAGCTAGCAGCAGAAACTTGGCCGGTAGATTCCTGACTATGTTATGAGTCTAAAATGTTGAAGCAACCATGACCTAAAATCAATAGTTATGGAGATATGCAATATCAAAGTTTGCATTTTTTTTCAATATTTCTGAATTATTTTTTGCAAAAAGTTGAACTATCATAACAGTAACTTATATCGATTATGAAAAATTCATTTTCTTCAATACAATTTTAATAAAATTATAAAAATCTTATAAAAATAACTTTTTAAAATTTTTGCAAGGTTTTTTTTATTTTATCGACTTGTATTAAAGCGAATGAATTTTTCATAATCAACATAAGTTACCGTAATGATAGTTCAATTTTTTGCAAAAAATAAATAAGAAATATTGAAAAAAAATGCAAACTTTGATATTGCATATCTCCATAACTATTGATATTGGTCACGGTTGCTTGAACATTTTAGACTCATGACATAGTTAGGAATCAACTGTTAAGTTTCTGCTGCTAGCTCTGGTACACCCTGTGTATAGGAAGAAATAATAGAAATCAGTATAAAAATCATAAAAACAATATTTTTATGTGTTTCCATGAATATAATCACTCAAGCCGGCTATACAGGTCATAAGCCTCGTGGCCACCCTCTGAAGACTTCCACACACGTTTCCCATATGAATAGTCTCGCCTCTTTGAGACTTCTATAATTATTTACCTTTATTAAGTATGATAATAAGTAAAAATAAAATAAAAAAAGTTCAGACATATTTCGTAGAAATGAATTATTACGAATGTTGAAAGTTAGCCCGTCCCATTTGACGACGTGTGAAGCGCTGTACCTGGGTTCTCCGCGCAGATAGCAGTCGAGGGTACACATTTTTTCAACATTTCCGTATAAATAAAACAATCCACCATTACGTGATGGGTGAGTGTTGTGAGTACGATACGGAGGATAAAAGGTAGGAAATAATAACCATAAAACAAGATGATGGTTCTCGTATATTCTCTCAGTAAAGTCGTACGTGATCCGGCCTCCGCTGCTCCCTGCTCTGTCCACCGGCGCCGATTCTCCTTATTGTCAACATTAATATGACCCGCTTTCTCGTATCAAAATTACGTTTTTTTATTTGTAATTTTTAAGCCATCTACAGCGATAGGTATGGAGTTCAATGATTATGCGTATTTCGGCGTTTTTTTAAAAAAAAATGTGGGTTTTTATTATTCATTTACGTCACAATGTATACGCTAGACTGCATTTTTTTTAGGGCAATAACCTTGATAAAACCTTTGTTCTTATATGAAAGTAATAAACTGAAAATTATTTACAATAATTAAGAAAATATGAGAAATGCTGTCTGGAGAAACGAACATATGCTCAAGGAGAGCAAAGTGAAGATATACAAGACCTGTGTCCGCCCAATCATGACTTACGGTATCGAGACAAGGGCTGACACTACCAGAACAAAAAATCTCCTAAGAATAACTGAGATGAAGACTCTCCGACCCATTGCGGGACTGACAATCCAAGACCGAGTGAGGAAATCAGAAATACGAAGGACTTGTGACGTCGAGGATATTGTCCGATGGGGAAGATCTAGAAGACGTTACTGGAGAGATCATGTGGAGAGAGCTTGTACTGAGAGAGTAGTGAGCATAGCAGCGAACAAGCTGCCATCTGGTACCAGACTCCCAGGAAGACGCATAAAAGATGGCGAGATAGCTGGACATCTGTACCCCAGGAACAGGCTCCGAGCAATGACAGGACGCAGTCCTAGATGAAGCAGAAGAAGAAGAAGAAGAAGAAGACGAAAATATAAGTATTAATCGACAGGCCGCGGCCAAAAAATCGTTTTAAGTGCCAATAAATGACGTAATTATAAAGCAGAATGCCGTTGACTGCGGCGTCACTTATTGACGCATTTCATAATCTAGAATATACATTGTGATATAAATGAATAATAAAAACCCACATTTTCGTAAAAAAATGCCGAAATATGCATTTTAAGTAAATGCAAAGCCTTAAATAAATAAAATATCTTCGCATTTTTCAGATATTTACTTCAGCATTGATCACGTATAATTACTATTTTAAATCAAATTTGCTAGTCATCATCATCATCATCACTTTTGGCTCTACAACCCCTGGTGGGTCTTGACCTCCTCAAGAGTCTTCCTCCACTCATCTCTGTTTTGTGCCAGCTTCAGAAGATCCAAGGCAGATTTTTCTTTGAGGACTTGGTCGCTCCATCTTGATTTTGGCCATCCTAAGCTCCTTCGCCCTACGGTCTAAAGTTCAGCAGGGGCTTTGGTGCTTGATACTCGGCCATTCTCTCCACATGACCCAGCTACCGAAATCTTCCCAGTTTTATAAATTTGGTGACGTTTAGCTCCTTAAACCGAGTATGGAGCTCATTGTTGTAACGTCTGCGCCAAAGTCCGTTTTCTAAAACCGTTTCAAAGATACGCCACAAATTTGCTAATAGTATATAAGATTTGCGTAGATACTAACTACCTGTTACAAATTGTTTGATAATACCTGACTTTTCTTAACTCGATGTTTGACATAACGAGATATTTTCAATATTTAAAAATTGTTATATAGAATATGTAGGCATAAAAGTAGTTTTCAAATTATTCGAACATTTTTTTTTAATTAAAAAAATCAATGAAGAAACTGAAGAGAACCCTTTTAATAAGGTTAAAGTAATAACACTTTGTTTGTCGTAATTACAAGCGTTCTCAGAAGAATGAAATGTTCTTAGGATTTCACGGTAATTCAGAATTATCTGGGATTTGTGTGCTATGAATAGGATCCCGAATATCATCCAGAGAGGTAAGAAGCACATGGCAGGATTCCACTGTAGGAGAATCGAGTACATAAACAGGGTAAAAAATAACTAGTGTAACATGATGGCTTTTACAGAGTGAAATTTTTAGATTTCCTAAATCCTTGCAAAAAGCTAATCGTTAATATTTTTACGAAGCTGAATACCTATTACTAAGTACCTGCTAAGTGCTAAAAATAGATTACGACGACACGCGATCCGGGTTATTCGGGGTCACGCAACCGTGACCGCGTTTTTTCTCTTTAGCATTCGATAACATTCGATCACCGAATAAATCCATATGAAGAACAATCTTGAACATTCAAAATGTTTCTCGTTACCTCTAGAATTAATCATTCGGAGGAATTTGGGAATATAAGGAGTCACGCGATGCGGGCCCAAGAGTTTATTTTGTGAAATTAACAAGGCGACATCTCCGAGTGAACAGAAAATCAGTGATACAACAACACGCGATATTAGTAAGTGAAACCAGCGATAGTAAAAAGTGAATTAAAGAGGAAACCAAGGTGAATTCGTACTACAGGCAACAATTGGCGACTATTAAATTAAGAACAGTAATAAAAATTAACTCGTGTCTAGGACTTTCTTTGGTAATAAATTAAACTAAGTAAATTCCTAGTATTTTCATATGCCTCCCAAAGCCACGTCCCGCGACAATATTTTATATAACTTATAAATTTCTTCTGAGCGATAATATATTCAGAAAGGCGCGAGAACACAACACTCACGTAGAGGTAAAATAATTAATGTTTTTCAGGCAATTTGATTAATTAATGATTATCATGAATAATCTCTACAATTATAATGCCTAATCCATCAATAATATAATAATTTAAACCTACACACGACTACTTTGCTAAAAACCTCTAGGATATTATTGCTATAGATAATATTATAACATAGCATTCCAGTATGTACTTACATATTACCGTACGCCAATGCACAACTATCATAATATAATATGTATGTAGGTACAAAGTGCCCAAGTTTCTAGATGTTTTCCGGCGTACCTACCCGTCTGTTACTTATAAATTACTATCTACCATGCATTAATACAAATTAAATAACTTTTTTTGTTATGACTACTTGGCTGCAAATATATTATTAAGACAATTTAAATATGTGTCTTTACAGTTCTGGAAGGAACCATCGTTAACCTCGTTTTGACGACACCCATGAAACAACTTTACAACCTTTTCATATTTTGTATTCCAAAACAGTAGCCAACGCGCGGTCCATCTCTTCTGCCTTCAGACAAACAAAATGCAGGTGCATCACGCTAAATCATTCTAACCCCAACCATAACTGTAAGTCGATACATATGAATTTTTCTACTTCATCAAAAGGAAGTATCATGTGCTACCCAAACGAAATGTCCATCATAAAACTTTTTGCTCGGAGGTTAACCATTCTCACCGAGCCCCAAGAAGTACATAAAAAGATATTATTTTTTAAAGGGTTCGTCTTTACCTTTTACCTAGGGAGCTGTTGGGTCGAAAAAGTTATTAATTTTAATACAAGTTTAATAAAAACATTTAGAAGCGCTTAAATGCTATAAAATGTTTCATAACAAAACATGTTTTTGTTTACTTTTTATTGAATATTTTAATATTTTTTGATAAAATGAACTTCTCTGTGTTAAGAAGTAAAGTCAATAATATGATTTCATATTTTATGCACAGCCCCTAAATTTACCAATAAACGCATTTTTTAAAATAAAATTTTTGTGTAGGAATAGGTAAAAATTAGCTTAATTACATGTAATTTTAAAATTTACTATTAAAATGAAAAAAAATAGTTAAATATGTATTCGTGAAAAAGCGCGAATCTTCTTCGATAAATTGTTGTAGGCTTTCACATTTAAGTAATGTTTATACATGTTGCAAAACTATCAATATTAATCTTTTATAAAAAAATACAATTTTATTCAAATTATCTATATGATTAAGTAAAAAATATATTAACAAATTTATTGATAAATTAGAAAATACATACAGAAAAATCAAATCAACGAACAAATATTTTAGCTGCTACCGGCATTCGAACCACGGATCTACAATCTATCCTAAAGCTCCATTCCTGGATAGATTATTGCTTATTGAACATTATTAAAATATGTTATCTCTACATGAGTATAATAATTTCCTATTTTATTACTTAAGTTTCGAGAGAAACAGGATCTCTATAATAATATTAATATAATATTGCCACAAAATAATTTTTCTGTTATTGAAAAAGTTAGAAGTATTCGATTCAGATTTATTCGTATGATTTCCCAAATAAAGACAAACCGTGTATCGTCGACCAGAGATCGTATCAATGATAGTGACGTGATATAAGTTGTTCTACTGTTTAAATCATTAGCAATGTATTAGAGAATAAAAGAATTTGAAACCAAATTGAGGATTATTAAGTTTTACTTTTTTGTTTTTACCAGTTTCGGGTAACTGTTTCGAAAATTTGATGGTGATTTGACAATAATAAAATGGTTTAATACCGTAATTAGGCATTCGGGTTTGATACTAGAAGTGGGTGAGGGGAGGCATGCGGCGCGGGGGGAAGGCCACCAGAGGAAGATGATGAAGCCGTTGCTCCAATTCAAGTAACGGTTAACCTCCAGACTAGAATGACGTCACCAGCGCCTGAGAGACCTTGGGTATTTCAGACCCGTAAAGTCTTGCATGGGCACATAAACATTTCATCTTTGAACGATGATATGAATGGAAATTCAGTTAATTACAAAATTCAAAAAAAATCACCTCCATATAGTATTATTTTTAACGTCTATAACGGTAACATTGTGGTTGGGTATAATTATAAATTTCAAACTTTGTGTAAAGCACGTTGACTTTTTTAATGTCTTTTGGTTTCGATACCACTAAATCTATTATCAGAATGAACTGAAAAATTGAATGTACTCCATCGAAGATACAATGTTAATAATGTGATGGAATTTACGTTAAAGACAATCAATGTGAACCATGATTGTAATTTCTTAAAATTAATACTATTTTAATATTCACGATTAGAAGAAATATGTTTCAAAATATATTTTTTTAAATCAATTAAATAATGTTATTAATTAACTAAAAACTTTGTATAAACCACTTGGATTAACTTTACGTCTACCGATGTCGGTACCTTCCACAGTATCTTCATCATGACGAGGATACAGTGGTATCGAAACCAGTAGGCGTTAAGTTACTTGTAAGTGGATTATAGAGTGTTTTTAATTAAGCGATTAAAATTAATAATTAAGTCCAAACAAATATAAAAAATATTTTAAAATAAAGTTATAACTATCATAGAAAAACAGAAATTCTTTATTGTAAAAAGCGCCACATTGATTTGCTTATTGTTTTTATATATTTTTTTTTACATATATTACGAGGCCTTTATTTTTAAACAGATTCAAGTACTTAGGCTCCTCGGCTGATACATTACACATGGGCATTGATGTAGCTGTGATTTTAATTCCTTCAAAGACCTCTTCGTATTCAATTAGATATTCAATTTCAATATCAGTTTTACAAGATATATTTTAAACTTTTTTGAAATAAAGGAAATGTTAACATGATGTGTCAACATTTCAAAGGTTTTATCTATCCCAGTTACCATTTGACATTTACAAATTTTCAAACTTAGCAAAATAATTCAAGAATGCGGACAATTTTTTTTTGCGTCACGATGTTTTTCTGGTTCTATATTTACTATTGATTAAACTGACGAACTATGTAAATTAAAAAATATATATTATTATTTAGAAAAAATGTTCGAATGGACTCTCGATTGCGGTATTTTTTAACGTATTTTTAATAAATCGTTTACAATAGATAAGTTAATTATAATAAACTAACACTATGCTTGCTTTTTATTGTCGTTGTTTTTTCTGGAAAATATAAAATAAAGTAAAAATTACCCCATAAAAACCAAGTTTTGACAATGCTCCCTTTCGCTTTGAATCAGGTTTCGTGTCTGTACGTCGGGCTAATTACTCATATAGAATGATTCCAATTTGAAAAAAACATTAAAATTTCTATAAATCCAAAATTATTATTTTGAAACGAAAATTTGTTTGATCATTTTTATCGTCGCCACGAGTCTGCATGCAAAGTTTTAGCTCGATTTGATCACGGGAAAAGGGTAAAAAATCGATCCAAAGTTTTTTTGTCAGACAAGCAAGCAAGCAGACGCTACGAGTTAAAAGAAAGGGAGTAATAAAGATAAACGATGTCCAGGGCACGACATTCTAACCTGAAAGACTTGAAGATGACATTTAACCAATATATATAAGACTTAATGGATGTACCGCACGTGCTTCCATAATATAAATTCTGCGACTTGATTCAAACTGTAATATAACATGTTACAAACTAAAATTAGCTTTTTAAAGCGATAAACAGTATGAAGAGAAAACGTAAATATTTCTATATTTCGTCAACCTTGATGTCATCGTAAAAATTTGCCCATTTCCGTTACTACGGCGCAGGTTGACCAGTAGCAAAAATGGCAAGATTCATATTATATCATATCATGAGATAGACTCGGAGACAATTTTAACACACATATTATAAATTAATAATCGTCTATTTATACGTTATTTTAATATTTTTTAATTTATGTACATAATATTTCTACACATTAAATATTATCTGCATTTATTTTTAAAATCCTGTACTTCTCAACTTAAAGTAATCTAAAATGTTTTTTGACTGGCAACACTAAAAAACCGACGACGGCGATGTTTTTACTAATTATAGTATAATAAGATGTGTAAACACGTATATCTATTTATGTAGGTAAATAAATCAAACCGTTAAGAGTTATTCATACGGTGTACGTAATTCTGACTACCGGAGCAGGTTCCCATTTAATATTTATCATATACATTAAGTACCTACATACTCGTACGTTTATGTACGTATGCACATAATGCGAAAACTGTTAAATACAGATAACACGAGTGAATGAAAACATTTTTTTAAATTAAGATAAATTATTAAAGTCTCACAGAGACGAACCTGTTTATATGGAAAATGTGTATGGAAGTCTTTATAGGGTGGCTCAGGGCTTGAGATTTGTATGACCTGACTTATCTGATCACTTTACGCAATGCAAGATTTACCAAATTCCACCATAAGAACATCCACATATTATCAATTTTTTTTAATGCTGCACATACATATGTTCTAAATCAGTTTCTTCCGTACACTTTTCCCATTTAAATAACTTTATCTCTCTGAGACTTCTAAAATTTATTCAAATCAATAATATAACTATTCTTCTGTGAAAAAAATCCAGTAATTGTGTTCATAGAACATATTTATAAAAATATTGTCAATTATATATTTTTTACTTTAAATATATTTAAATGTGTATTTGCCTACACATGCCTACGATTCATATTAATACAGCTGAGAGACAGTGTGTCCAGTACACCCACCAGATATTATTCGTTGACAATAAATCATTGGATTATAAACAGATTTTATTAATTGGGCATGTAACCTACCTTTTTTCTACCATGTAATTTGTTATCATTGTCTTGTTTTCTTCGCGCACGATATTATAATACGTAATAATACAGGCACTACGATTATATTGTAAAGTGTACGTACAAGCAACTAATTTGCGAAAATTCGCCTATTTCATTTGTATACGGATGTTTGGTAAATGCATGTGTAATACGTACTTACTATCAACGATTCTGAAGGCTCTATATTTACCAGGGGCGTGAAGTGAGAACTTTGCAGCATTACCTTCTGGTTTCTGTTTTCTAGTGCATTTTGCCGTGTTTTTACGACCTTACCGGCCGACGTTTCGTACCCCGTTGCAGGGTACATCATGAGGCATGACGTGATGATCGGCATGATGAAACGTCAGCCAGAAAGGTCATAAAACACGGCATAGCATCCCAGAAAATACAAACCAAAAGATTCTGAACGGCCGTAAAAACCTATGAAGATATTTTGAAACAAACATTTTCGTAAGCATATACGTTTTGAAAAAAAATCTAAACTGGTAGGTATATCTCTTAATATTCCTATCAAAATTATTATCATATTATTCAGATTTTAATATTTTTATTTATTTATTTAATATATGGTACAAATACAATTCGTATATATTTACATATCAAATTAAATTTTTTTAAATACTTTTTAGTCATGTAGATCTTGAATCTGATATATCTTGATATTGTGTCACATACATATTTTATTTTGATGTTTTTTCGAAAACATAAATATTTTGACGTAAAACTCGCG
>JADDOH010015571.1:0-10819 GCA_016648135.1 Agrypnia vestita
ATTTTGTGTTGCTGCGCGACATGGGCATACGGACAGACAGATGGACGTAAATTATTTGTCGTGTAGAATTTCACGGGTACGATGAGTTGACCTTAGGGGATCCGTGTCAAGCTCAAGTGGAACCTCGCCTCTGATGTTTTGACAGAATATCAACTGTCAGTTGCTATGGATGTTTGACAATTTAGAGTCAACTGATCAGCGGCTTGATGCGTTAAGCCATGTATTCACTAGGGGACAAATTGTCCCTCAACAGCACGCGCGGCATAGAGTCTACGTGACGTTGCAACGTCGTGCACTGTTCCGCGACCTCGCGCACAACATAGCGCGGCATTTCTACGTGCCGTGGCAACGTTGCCATGCGCACGGTACCCGAGCGTACTCACTGCAACATTCCGCGGAGCGTCAGTACCACGTGGTATGTTTACAAGTGAATACGCATGCGCTGTATCTGTCAAGATGACAATGCGGGGAAACGAAATCGTTCTTGAACTCATCGAGCTGTATCGATCGAAGATCGCATAGAATGTCCATCCTTCTTTCTCTTTGCAGTAAATAATTTCGCATTCTCCTCTTACTTTTCGATAAACTCATTAACATAAACAGATACGCGGCTATCATCATAACCTCATAGGGCGATATATTTCCACGACGTCTGGAAAACAATAATTATTTGCAAAAAGGACCTTGTTTTTAATAATATTCAATTTACTACAGTAAAACCTCGTTTATTTGAAATTGCGACCCAAAAAAACATTTCGAATTGCGCGGAACCCCGTTTTCGCCAAATGAGATACCGCAGCTGTCAACATAAGCTCATCGGGTGACATTTCCGCGACAAGATATGCGAGTCCCGGTGTGTACACGTCAAATGGCCGCGTCATTGTCCCCGAAACATGAGCGTAGATGTTGATGCGACATGCCGAGCGGAATGTTTCGCGATTTGTCCCCTAGCGAATACATGGCTTTATCCCTTTTACACGGGGGGGCACGTGCATACTAGACACTGGACACGCGTCGCGTGCATCGCCTGATTATGTGAATTCGACTTTTCGCATTAGGCGGCAGGCTCTCCAAAATCCTTACTAGGTCTCTTCGAGCTGTTCGTCTGTTAGTTAGAGTGCTACCACGATAACTAGGCGTGCGAGGGAGGTCGCCATTGTCGCGAAACAGAAGTTGCCAGGTTGTAAATTTATTACACAATACATAATGTACTTAATGTCCGGTGACCAGTGTCAGAGCTTTCAATATAAATTTGGTCGGATAACAGCGCGCTCCGCGGCGGCCGTTCTATATGTCAAACTGTCAGACGGTAATGTCGGTCCATTATTTGCTTTTTCAGCTTCGCAAAACTTTAATACTTCATTGGAATTGTTCTTGCACCACCCCGGACTGTTTTGGTTGTTTTGGACTTAATAATTCAGTGTATATTGGTAATACAAAATTGTACTGAATGACAGGGCGAGGGGTTGCCGCCGGGTGCGGGCGGGGCGGGTTTTAGTTCCAATCCTGCCGCTCGCCAAGTTATGTTGGGCAGGCAATAGTGATAGAATGTTTCCATTTTTGTTGTTCTTCTTTTGATAAGACTCCATTTAGGATGAGAAGCTGGATGCCTTAATCTGAATGATGAAGGTTGAAACCTTAAACTTTTTTAACCGTTAATTTACTACTCAGAATATCTCGTATTAATTGCTACCCAAGGTACCCGGGTGATCAAGCTGGATGTACGTTTCCCCATGCATTTTTTTTGTGTCTCTCAAATTGATATTTAGACATTGATCAAATATCTTAGAAAATCACTACTTCTCATAACAATGTCCGTCTTCCTTTTATTTCCTTCCCTTTTAAATAATTTAAATAAAGGGGACCCAATTAATTGCCCTGATGAAGCTTAAGTTTAAGCGAAACCGGTTGGCACAATAATATATCGTGGTTTAATACAAAGAAAAGTATTTTTATTTATTTTAATATGTTATTATTTTTCACTAAATTAATTACATATATGTAGTTTCATCAATATACTATACCCATATATATGTACACCACGTAAATAGGATATTTTGTAACTACCAGTGAAAACCTGTAATTGGCTTTATATATGTTCCATATTCCTTGTTTTTTTCTTAATTATTGTCAGCTGTTGGTTTTTCGAATAAACATAAATAAATAAATAAAATTAGATCACAAAGTATGCGGCCATTTGGCCGACATAATTAATCTTAACATGTCTATTTTACGAGTCAATAAATATTTTCTAATTAATTAATTTACTGTGTTTGATTTTAAAATTTAATTTGGCGCATCTGATGGGCCACCCTATAGACTAGATGAATACAATAATCTACAGAGAATATGAAAAAAACAGAGAAAAATCAACACGTTCAAGAAGAAATGAACGTCACATCACTGAAGTAAAATATAATTATAATACAAAATGAATAGTGAATTATGTATTATTATTATATTATTATCTAAATAAAATATCACATGAATTTTTTTCATATTGTATATACATTGATATTGCGTAGTTGTGTGCCTTGTATACAAGTATGCATACTTACATTGTCTATTATTATGTATATATTATGTACAAGTAATTACGTTTATATTTGCCCACAATTATGTATATATTGTCTAGCACTATGTATCAGTAATGTTTATGTATGCATAACAGTAAGTACATACCAAATAATCAAGTAGAGTTAAGTGTTAACATGGTTACAAAGTAATCGCGCTCGAAATACGCTCTTTGTCACCCTTCTAACCTCAACTATGTTTTGAGACTAGATTGAGTTGAGTAGTTGAGTTGAGATATTTGTTGAGACTAGATAGAATTGAGTATTAGATTTATTCGGTTACACCAAAGTGCAGTTACAGCACTGAAAATTCACAAAAGAAAATAGTTACACACACGCCTAGTTACAACTGATAAAATTTGAAAAACTAGCTACCTGTATTCGAAAATTCCAATAACTAGACAAAATTGTTGTTCACCTGGCTTTAAATAACTTAAAGAAGAATATAATGCAAAAATTTTGGATAAACAAAAGAAATGCCTATAGCGAAAGTTCTCATATTGTTTTAAATACGCGTATAAAAAATGTTGAGGAAAACTCCATTGAATTAAAAATATGTACAAGATATGAAATGAATGCATATTTTTAAAAACTACATGAAGCAATTCGAAAATTTTGTGTTATTAATATTTAAAAAAAAACTTTACTTAAATGCTAAATGTTTGTTTACTTCCGAATCAAAGCCCCCTTGTGTCAAAACAATGCTTGTTTAATGACATTAAAAATTCCATAATCATTATTTTTAGAAAGAATGTCTATTCATTTTTAAAAAGTGATCAAAAGGTCAGAGAACATACTTTACAAAGTGAATATGAAATGATGTCTAAAATAATATCGCGGTCGATTCACAACACACGACCGGTAGTGTACAGCGCTTGTTGTTTTATCTCCGAATAACTCTGTACTCACAATAGCATCCGCTGGATTTGTTGTGTGCACTGGTCACTGATGGCCGAACGACGTTCGTACGTCGGCATGTACGTGTATCTGCTTACACGGGTTATTCGGCACATATTTGTCATACTATTTCTAGAATTCGTTCGGAAGAAATTGATAATATTTCGGGAACATTTTTCCTAAATCGCATCACGATCCAGACGGTAAAATGACGTATTATAAATCGCTAAAATATCACCAGCGGGATGATAAACTCGCACTTGTACACGTATTTTGAGTATACACATGTGTGAAGGATTTATTTTAGAGCGTCGAGATGTGTCGCGCGGGTTAATGCGACGATCAGCGGTCAGTAAGGAAGAATGTTATCAAATAGCCGGGCGAAAATGTCGCTGGTACTCACCATCGCGGGGGCCCTCCCTCAGCAGGCTCGGCGAGCTCCAGCTCCAGGAGCACGGGCTCGCCCTCCAGCACGGAAACCACCTCGGACTGCATGACTGTCTCTTCACCTTCACTCCAGGGGCATCGTCCCGCGTCCCGAGATGCTTCCCACCACAGACTTTACGCGAGATCGACGGTCCGGCGAATTACGGCGCGCATTGCGAGCGTCTAAAAATAAGTCTTAAAAACGCTGTCAGTCGCGTCATCTCCGACGGTCCGGCAAATATAAACCGGCCGATTGTTTCGGCGAAACGATGCAACGTATTAATGTTCGCCGAATATTGGAAACATCGGGTTCCCGCAGGCTCCGGGGTGGAGATGGCGTCCGCTGTGCGCTCTGCCCTCCGTCGCGCGACTCGGCGCTCGCGTCACTCGCGTGTGCGGCGCGAGCGCTCGCCGGCCGGCCCGGCGGGTTATATCTGTCCCTCGGCGGGCACCCGACTCCAGCCTGCTCGCTGCTCGCTCTTCGCGTCCACCACACCTGAAGCGGCCGCCTCGTCTCGCTTCCCGGTCCGTTCCATCCCGCACCAGCGGCATTCCTCGCTGCAATAATAGACGTACGTTCCTCGACGTCTCTTGAAGATTGTCGCCGGCCCTAATTTTTATACATCTAGTGAAATCCGCGGCGACACCAGATAAGTTCCCGCGAAATCTGAAGCGCTTTAGCGAACCCTCGCGAGGGAGATAATGGGTGTCCCAAAATTTACGCGAAATTTTAATTAAATAGAAAATCGCGGTAATTTTTTTATTAAATCATTAAGTACCTACATAGGATAGGGTTATGTGTGGAATAGACATGGGGCAAACTGCCTCCGCAGCTTTACAGGCACTCTTTTGTCGAAATTTTCCATTATCATTTTGCGCAAATGTAGCTAAATTTTGTTGATGCGGCGTTAATCTCCTCCTTCAATGCGCGGTTGGTTATGGATTTGTCGGCATAGACCTTAGACTTCAAATAACCCCTTAAAAATAAATCAAACAGTGTTAAATCGTATGATCTAGGGGGCCAATTCTGATCACCGAAACGAGAGAGTACACGACCAGGAAGTGTCTCCTGCAGTAATTGAATTGTTTCACGGGCTGCGTGGCGTGTGGCATCGTCTTGTTGAAACCGCGCGTCGTCTTCTTCAATATCATCCAATTTAGGCGGAAAGAACTTTGTTATCATGTCGCGATATCGAGCACCAGTAACAGTCATCGCTTGGCCAGCTCCATTTTCGAAGAAGCAAGGTCCGATGATGCCTCCAGCCCGACATCCGCACCAAACAGTGACACGTTGTGGATGCATTTTTTGGATAATCACGTGTGGGTTCTCTGAACCCCAAATGCGGCAATTTTGACGATTCACGAAGGCGTCAAGGTGAAAATGAGCTTCGCGCTTAGGATGATTTTTTAAATATTTTTCAACAATAAAAACGCGTTGTTCTCTCGAACAGTGCTCCATTTTAATTAACCCTAAACTGTCAGCTGTCAAACTGTTTTTTTTTTTGGGTTGCCAACACTTCACCACACAAATGGCGACAAATTCAAATCTTGCGCTAATTCTGGGACACCCGTTAGAAGCCGGTCGCACCAGCGAAAGGTTGTAATAAAAAGCTTCGCCAGAGAGTGGACATCTGTCGCCACTTCTGAGGATGACCTTGCAACATGTTCCAAAATCGTGCCAAGGCCATGACGGCTTTACTTTGTAAGAGATCATTTTATCTATAAAATATTAGATTATTTGGCTACTTTGTAACTAGGAAAATACATAGTAGCGGATATATACGGAACAAGCGAATATTTGCTTCTCTTCCAAAATTCTAATTTCATTTCATTGCATTCATAATATGCGTATTAACTCGTAAACAAACATGATCGTCAGCAATGCTGCAACCCCAGTGAGTTTTGACTGTCAACAGGGTTTAGTGCCATCTTCGGATGACCGAAAATACATTATTTGATTCTTGGTCTTTCATGAGATGCATAGCCCCAGCCAATGTAATCTTAAATAGTCTTGACCACACTGGCATCTTTATATACAGAGTATCTCATAGCTAGTAGCAAAAACTTTACAGGTGGATTCCTGCCTTGATAATGAGTCGAAAATTTCAAGCAACCGTGACCTAATATTACGGAGATAAGGAATGTCAAAATTTGCATTTTTTTTCAATTTATCTGACTTAGTTTTTGCAAAAAATTTAACTATCATTACTGTAACTTCTATGGATTTTGAAAAATTCATTCGCTTTCATACAAATGGAATAAAATGATAAATACCTAACAAAAATTTAAAATTTAATTTTTTACAGGGCTTCGTCAATTATATTTCAACTTTTTGTTCAAAAAATAAGTCAGAAATATTGAAAAAAAATGCAAATTTTGATATTGCGTACACACATAACTATTGAAATTATGCATGATTACTTCAATATTTTCGACACATTATCAAGGCAGCAATCCATTTTTGTGCTAGCTATGAGATACCCTGAATATTGTGTAAATTTAAATTTTATAATTAAAAAATCCACAAATATTGTGTTTATATAAGAGCTTATGTATATATTTATGTACGATCTCATTTAATAATAAAAATAATTATACAATAAATACTATTTTCCATTTATAGTATTTTAAAACTAGTTATATTATTACTTAAACTATTCTATTAAAAAATGACAGTGTAACAATAATAGAAATGTTTATTATAATTTAAAACCACATTCTTATAAGTGCGGCAAATAAGAAACAAAATCAAGCCGCTACGATGAGAAATGATAAATTTGCTCTCATTGAAGTGAATGAAAAACAATATGTTGAAACTGATGCAAATGCAACATTATGTTCGCACAAAATGGAAGTCATCACTTTTGTATGAAATAAATTAAAAGTAATTAATAAAAGCGGGCCATGGTGGAAACTTTAAACTGTTAGACGCTGCAAAAGGTGCATTTATAAATATAATATAACCTACTTTTGTCGAATTTCCTTTTTATCAAATAGGTATAATAATTCATAAAAATATAAAATGAAATAAAAATTTACGATAGATTACTTTTGCATGTTTTGGCTTATCAGCAGATGCCAGCCCGTTCAATAGATATTTCAGCGATGAAGCACCGGGCGGATGTGAAACTATCTGCATTATTTTGTGTCGTTTTCCACTATATGTGAACATTAATAATAGAACATAGCGATTCAAAGAAAATTATACGTTTACACTTGACAATTGATAAATTCACTGCTTAATATTAAATCTGTTGGTAAGTTTATGTTATGAAGAAATGAGTAAACTGTATACTATTAAGTAAACATTAATTTAGAGAAAATTAATGAAGAAAATGAGTAAACTTTATACTGTATAAGTAAATATTAATTTAGAGAAAATTCTTTGAGTGCGCCAGAAGAAATAAATGAAGAAAATGGGTTAACTTTATACTATTAAGGATATATTAATTTAAAGAAAATTCTTATACAGGGTTATTTGTAAAACATTAATAACCTCGCAGGCCTATATTCCTGCCTTGATTGTGAGTCGAAAATTTTCAAGCTATTATGACCTAATATCAATAGTTAAGAAGATATGCGACATCAAAGTTTGCATTTTTTTCAATATTTCTGACTTATTTTTTGTACAAAATTGGACTATATTACAGTAACTTATATCGAATACGAAAAATTCATTCCCTTTAATACAAGTCAAATAAAAAAATAAAAACCTTCGAATTCCAATTGGAATTTTTTCAGGGTTTTTATAATTTTATTTAACCTGTATTGAAACGAATGAATTTTTCGTAATCGATATGAGTTACTGTAATGATAGTCCAACGTTTTACAAAAAAGAAGTCAGAAATATTGAAAAAAAATATATAAACTTTTATGTCGCATATCTCCATAACTATTGATATTAGGTCATAATAGCTTAAACATTTTCGACTCATAATCAAGGCAGGAATATAGTCCTGCGAGGTTATTAATGTTTTACAAATAACCCTGTATATTAATTTTTAAAATTTTAAGAGGAAAAATTCCAAGGGCCGGTACAGGCCCTGAAGCAACTCAAGAGTCGGGAGATCCTTCGGGCTCCAATCTGTAATAATGGCACTGTAATTAATATTAAAAGTTAAATAAATTAGATATGGATGTTCTCAGGTTTTCAGAACCTTCTGTGTGTAGTTTTCTGGGGTATTCTGCCGAGTATATTTGACCACTCTGGCCGACGTTTCAGATCCCATTGCAGGGTCCATCACCAGTGCTGATGTGCCACGATGTGATCTGAAATATCGGCCAGAGAGGTCAGATGCACATGGCAGAATATCCCAGAAAAATAGATATAGAATGAATTATAAGAAAAAATCTATACTTTAAAAAATATTTGGTTTTCACACAGAACTTTTTCTTTCTAGCGTGCAGCAATACCAATTTTGCAAAAGTAATATGAGCCGAAAATGTTCTAGCCACAATGTCCTAAAATTAATACTTAGTTATGGAGATAAGCTACTTCAGGTTTTGCATTTTTTGTCAATATTTCTGACTTATCTTTTATTAAATGGACAGTCAGGAAAGTCATTTTTACTGAATATTAAATTTTTAGTCGGTTTTAGTGAAAAAAATTTATTAAAACTTATGTGGAAATTCAAACCGGGATTTTTCATATGCGCAACATTTTGTATTTTGACTAAACTTGTGTCCGACTATATTTACTACAACTTTACAAGATAAATTTATCTCATAGGGGATTAAGTTATATGGAGAAATGTCCAATACAAGCAGAAAGTTCTGTAATAAATTATTCATAAAACTTTTTTTTAGGTTTACATCTTTTGTTTGTTTATTCTGTGTTTGGACAAAATTATTAATTTTAATTAACTTAAAACTTTGTATAAACCAGTTGGAGTAACTTCACATCTGCCGATTTCTCGAGATGTCTCAATAGTAATAACTTCTCGGAATTCGCCAATTAGCTTTTAGAGACAGGCCACTCATTTGAAAAAGGAAATGGTGTTGAGATTCTTCATATACTTTATAGAGGCCTTAGATTGGATAATTTTTAAATAATAGAAATCAATATTGATAAAACCAATAATAAGCTTTAAAAACCCATAAACGCAGGTAAAATAGGCCGAATTCGCATACGTGTCTAGGGAGCGCAGATCTGCGCTCCGGCACATACGGGTACAAAAGTTTTCGGCATCCGACCGGATAAAATCGTGTCGGTTCAGATGATTTCAAATTTTCAAAATTTCAAAAAAATTTCAAAAAAAAAGAAAAAAAGTGTCTGTTCAGATGATTTCAAATTTTCAAAATTTCAACAACTATATCGTAAATATTTTCAAAAATAAAAAATATGGACTTAGAAATGAAATGATCTGGGCAAGCGGGTAAATGTTTTCTTTACCTACCCGACGACAATCTTTGGCTTCGTAGAGCGTCGTCTCTGTCGCACGTTAGCGACAAAACGTCAAGTAATTGTGAGTGACAGAGACGACGCTCTACGAATAATTATATCTTTCTAGTACGATATGTAATTTTTACTGCCGGGGTACTTTACCTATGGTCTTAGGTTTTATGATTTGTACCTGGAAGATGGAACATTCAAGTTAGTTTTGGTTTTGCTTTTTAGCGGTACAGAAGTTTTCGTTTACAATAAAAAAGTGAACGTGTGAATTAAATTTCCCGCACAGGATGTATCAGTATTTAAAGGATTTTACATCAGTTAAACACTACAGGAGAATTAATAAATTTATTTAAGAAGAACTTTACAGAACAAAAATCAGAAACACAGTGATGCATCTTAGACCCCTTCGTATTATTTATACCGTATTTCCATTGTTCTCAAATTAATATTAGGTCCTTACATATGAAATTGGCGTTTAGTATGGGAGGAACATAAAGCCGATTTTTTTTAATATAATATATTTATTTAATCAAAGTATATACCATTGCTATCTATGCACTTTTGCCATCTCATAGGTAGTTCATCGATCCCTTTACTAAAAAAACCATTCGGACGGGAATCAATAAAATCTTTGAAGGCGGTTTGGACTACCTCATCGGAGTTCAATTTTTTCCTGTGCAAGAAGTTATCCAAATTTCGAAAAAAATGGTAATCTGTTGGGGCAAGGTCCGGAGAGTACGGTGGATGTCTTAGACATTCCAATTGAAGCTCCTCTAATTTGGTAGCCGTCTGTTGTGCAGTGTATGGTCTAGCGTTATCATGAAGCAGCAGTGGCCTAGAGCGATTAACCAGCCTCGGTTGTTTAGCAGCTAGCTTTTCCATCATGGTTTGCAGTTGCTGACAATAGACATCTGCCGTAATCGTCTGGCCAGATTTAATAAAGCTGTAGTGAACGACACCAGCACTAGTCCACCAAACGCTCACAAGTACTTTTTTTGGAGTCAATTTTCGCTTGGGGCATGGTTTGGCTGGTTCGGCAGGGTTCAGCCATTGCGATGAGCGCTTCCGATTATCGTACAGGATCCACTTTTCATCAAAGGTAATGATTCGATTTAAAATCCATTCATTATTGTGCCGGTTGAGTAATGCAACGCAGCAGTCAACGCGCGTTTGTTGATTTGCTTCACTCAATTCGTGAGGTACCCACCTTTCAAGCTTTTTAACCTTACCAATTTGCTTCAAGTGGATTAAAACAGTTTTATCACTAACACCGCAGCCTGTAGCTAACTCGGATGTGGTTTGCGATGGATTCCGCTTCCACAATAGCCTTCAATTCTTCATTATCAACTTTGGTCTCCGGCCGTCCACGGGGCTTGTTCTGCAGGTCGAAATTTCCAGAACGAACACGTTGGAACCAAAAACGCACTGTGTTTTCTTTTGCGGCACCGTCGCCATACACATCATTAATCCTTCGAGCCGTTTCTGCAGCCTGGTGCTACGGTGGAACTCGTACTCGTAAATAACGCGATAT
>JADDOH010015572.1:0-11876 GCA_016648135.1 Agrypnia vestita
AAAAAAAAGGTCCCTTTTGCAAATAACTATTGTTTTCCACACGTCGCGAAAATGACGCCCAATGAGGTTATGATGACAGCTTCGTATCCATTTATGTTAACGAGTTTATCGAAACGTAAGAGGAGAAAAAGGTGGTGGATGCAAAATTATTTACTGCAAAAGAAAGAAGGACGGATATTTTATGCGATCATCGATCGATACAGCTCGATGAGTTCAAGAACAATTTCGTTTCCCCACATTGTCATGTTGACAGATACAGCGCATGCGTATTCACTTGTAAACATACCACGTGGTACTGGCGCTCCACGTAATGTTGCAGTGAGCTAGCTCGGGTATCATGCGCATGGCAACGTTGCCACGGCACGTAGCAATGCCGCGCTATGTTATGCGCGACGTCGCGGAACAGTGCACGACGTTGCAACGTCACGTAGACTCTATGCCGCGTGTGCTGTTGAGGGACAATTTGTCCCCTAGTGAAAACATGGCTTAATGGTACAGACTTTAGGCTCTTACGCAACGCGAAGACAAGTGTTTTGAAAACATAAACTTTTTTGTTATAACTCTTAAAAATCCTTCCTAGAACTGAGCCGAATGACGTACGTACTTAGGACATTTTCTTTGAACAATATAATAATTTCTTTCCCATAGTACAACAAAATTACACTTTTAATATTTTAAAATGTACGAAAACTGATATGTACTCGTATTTTTCTATTTAAACAATGAACGATCAGAATAAAGTGGTGACGTAACTAACTAACTAACTAACCATCAAGCCGTTTCCCAGCAGAGGTAGGCAGAGGGGATTGAACGCCACACTCTTCTATCCTGGCACACCACTTTTGCTTCGGCTACATTCATACATCTTCTCATACAAGTTCTACGGTTGTTGCGGCTTTTAACAGGGCCATCCTCAAATACCTGTAGTACCTGATCGTGCCAGGTCCTCTACTCAAAATCGGGTCGCAAGTCAAAATCTAAGTTTGGGTACTTCGGTCATTATTAGCCTTATGCACAAGTCACCCTGAAGATGCCTGTTGTGATTCAGGTGAAAAGTCGGGTGACGAATGATCCTTCTGAGGATCAGATCTTGACGCGGGTTACCCCCAAAGAAATTAATACTAACGTATATACAGGGTTATTTGTAAAACATTAATAACCTTGCAGGACTTTATTCCTGCCTTGATTATGAGCCGAAAATGTTCAAGCTATTATGACCTGATATCAATAGTTAAGGAGATATGCGACACAAAGTTTGCATTTTTTTTCAATATTTCTGACTTATTTTTTGTAAAACGTTGGACTATCATTACCGTAACTCATACGATTTCGAAAAAATCATTTGTTTCAGTACAAGTTAAATAAAATGATAAAAACCCTGAAAAAATTCCAATTGGAATATTTTCCAATTGGAATTCGAAGGTTTTTATTTTTTTATTTGACTTGTATTAAAGGGGGAAACAATTTTTCATATTCGATATAAGTTACTGTAATGATAGTCCAAAGTTTTACAAAAAATAAGTCTGAAATATTGAAAAAAAATCTCCTTAACTATTGATATTAGGTCATAATAGCTTGAATATTTTCGACTCATAATCAAGACAGGAATAAAGTCCTGCAAGGTTATTAATGTTTTACAAATAACCCTGTATATATAATATCATTTTTAAGTAAAAAAATATATAGGTAGATTACGAAACAAAATATTTTAAATCAGTTTGATAGGTCATCCAGGTCTCTAGCAGGATTAATATGACAGTTTTAAGTTTAAGGAGTGTAAGACATGAAAGCAGAACAAACTTCCTCTCCCTAGGCGAAGTTAAAAACCCCTGATCTCGCTAGTCATCTAAGTACGACCATCCCTTTGGCTCGAAAACTTTAGCGACAACACACAGCGCGCGTAAACAACGCGCGTCGGCCAATATTTTTATTCATAAGAAAGAAAAGCCCATATCCACGGACTAAATTTGATTTTTTCGCAGCGCCGTTCAGAAAAGGGGATTCCAGATTTTATCGGAAAAAAAACCATCCAGAAAGAGTATTCAAATTTCCATCCCATTTGGGATAAACTCGGAGTCTGCCTCATGATGTGACGAAAGTTTACCGGGAAGGTCCCGCTCCGGGCTGGCCCAAAGTTCGGGCCCAAAGTACACAGGGCGCATAAACATGTCAGCTTTTTCCCTCTCGGAATTGTGTTATAAATATTTCAAAGAACGGGAGCACTTCAAAGATTATGAAGGCTAAGCTCGCGTTAAGAGAAAAGCGTGTTATACTCGATTTTATAAATTTTCAGATACATAAATAAATTTTCCGCCTTTTAAAGCGTTTCTCACTAAATATACATTTCTTTCTACGGCGTGAGTTTTTTAAACTGAGAGAAAACGTTTATGAAGATGATGTGTAGGTTATTTGTAAATATAACTTTACAAGCTAGCTCATAGAACTTTCGCGAACCTTCTAGAACATTCTCCTTCCAGAACTTTCAAGAAATTTATCGAATGTACAGGAACCTTCTAGACACACCAACACATTCCGCCACTCAGTTTAGAACCTTATAGAACATTCGGGAATTTTCTAGAATCTTCATTATTAAAGCACATTTTTGTCACCCACTACCACCCACCCACAGCCACCCCCACCAAACACGCATATTTTTGATGTGACACCAAGTCTCCACAACCACCATAACCACCGGTGGGTGGTTGTGGCTGGTTGTGGAGAAAACTTGGCGGGTAAAGAAACACGGGTTTCTTTATATATATATATATATACAGATAAAAAAAAAAATTGACATACAAAAATTATAATGACATAAAAAGGAAAGAAAATAATTTAAATAAAGATATGTACAATATAATGTAAAAAACAAGTATATAACAATCAGAAGAAGCATAAGGAAAACATAATATAATAGAAATTCAAAAACAAAAAATATAATGATATAGAGTGAAAAGCAATAGAACAAGCTTAGAAAGTCATAATATAATAAAAATTTTACATAACAGATAGTTATCTCACTCAACCAACAATCAAAACAAATACAAATCAATTATTTAAGTACAATTTGACAAATACTAGTAATCTTTCAATACACCTTTTAAAATATGTTAGAATATTATAAAGTTATTGCCAAAGACGTCAAATTGCTCGTATCTGTTTGCTAGTCTAGGAAGCCTGTGATGGTCGACATAGAGATAGATTTAATAAATTTAGAAAATCTTAAAATAATAATATTCAAAAAAGCCAAGTATGGACATCAAAAATATATTTCTTCTGGTTTGAATCGTTTAAAAGTAAAAGCCTGATATATTTCTTCTTAAGATTCTATGTATTACAAGAGGCTAACAAAATATTGAATATTCAGCTATACAAGTAATATTTCTTAGATCTTTATTATACCATAGATATAATTCTGTGTTAAATTAATATCGTTTGCCAATCCTAATAGACTCGACCTTGTGAGTAGGTGCGAACGAGCCTTTATTATTTATGAATCAGAACAGTAAGTCTCGCGTGTAGCGGGTGCTTAACTATTATTTTAACGAAACGGACCAATCACAGGCGCGCTTTGCCTTCGACGGGTTGAGCCGGAGGCGACCGTCCTGTTGACTGAATCCGGCCAATGGCGAGCGCCGGCGGTGAGGTCATCGCTCATAGGATGAGTCACTGCACTAGCGTGGATTTCGAAGATATGGTGCAATCGAGAGTATAAAAGGAGCGAACACGATATACTCAGCCCCTTCAGTTCGAGACCAGACTTGCGAGCGGGAGCGCTGCCCAACAGACTACCGACGGAGCCCTGAGTTCCAGAACATCATTTGCGGACGGAGTTGCTGCCCGGACGTATGGAGGAATCTACCATTCATCAGTACCAGAGAGGATCATACCGCCACTGTGTAACAGCTAAGGAACACATTTATATTATCTATCGATTAATTATTTTCACTATTGAAATGTATTTATTTTGGGAAGATTTAAAATCGGAGCAATAATGTATAATTAATATCACGATTTCTTGTGTGATCTTGGCTCAATTCGTACGGGAATATCTCCCAAACGAATATATTTTGATGCATGGGGATTTTCATACCATTTGTATTAACAATTGATTTTACGGAGCTCTATAAGCAGTGCTTAATAGATTCATAATATTGTCGACGCGTTATGTATTGCATAACCAGATATCAATCCAAATCGTACGAGAAATTCTTCCGAACGAATATATTTTAAAGTATGGGGATTTTCAAACTATTTTTACTAATAATTGAATACACGTAATTCTATAAGAAATGCTTAGTAGCCTTATAATAACTGTGTTGCATAAGTATTGCGCAATCCGGTCTTCAGCCAAGTCTTTATGATTTGAGTACCTCGGTACATCTGGCTTAACAAGTAGCTTCAGAACGACGAGTAAAGGACAGAATGGGGAGATCTAACTGAAATTGGAGTTTTCTGGTTTACGAACGTTGAGCTAGGTGAGGTTGTGGATGACGCTTCGTGTCATAAGCCTGGAATTCGCGCAAGCCCCTGTGAGGTACTCTTAAAAGCGGGACCTCCCTTGTTGATCGGAGTGGCCACTAGACTCGACCTTCGCGCCTCATCCTGCTCAAAAACAGCGTGAACCAACGTCGTGAATTCTCTGACTTTGGAAGGATTTTCATGCCTGAATGCTATGAAATCTCAATAGAAAACGTTAACTTCTATGTCATCCTCTGTAAAAAGACAGAGCTAGAATCAGTATAAAAATCATTCACTCATATAGAGTAGCTGGGATATTATTAATATGTTACTAACACTCTAACATTTGACCAAAGTAAATGTTGCAAGATGCAGAATCGTGGGACGCCGCTCTGAAAAGGCATAATGAGATTGCACAATAATTTGTAACATCGCTGACTATGCCCGCAAAGGAGGCTAATGTCGTCATCAATTCGTACCAAAAGAGTACATGATTCTTCAAACACCGGCCTAAAAGAAAGGCGCCTCAAGACAACACCCATCATCAGAAACTCGTACCAAAAGAGTACGTACATCTCAATCATAAGCCTAAAAGAGAGGCGTCACAGGATCACATCTCGTAAAGAAGAGATAGAGTCTCGGGATGCAGTAAGTTCCGGAGGAACAAGGGGGGCCGTTTAGTCACTTAGGAAGTCGGCCACCGGGTTTAGGCGGGCGCGGGGCCTCTACCCCTCTCAGCAGAGATGCTGAGGGTTTAAAAAACCAAAATTTAGCATTCAAAGAAACTATTATTTCATATAAACTCACGGGCTGTTGTAGAATCCTTTCGAACAAACCATCCCCGAGACCTTATCTACTTATTTATAAAGAAGTTTCGTTTCAAAAATGTCTTATTTCGTAGATAGCAAATATATGTATTATTTTCCCCAGGAATTAATATGAACAGGTTCATACACGTCTAAGACGACACCATTCAAGGTAAGAATATGTTAATATAAAGTGTTTAAAATTATTAGTTTCAGTGTTATTTAATATGTGAATTTCTCCTCTTTATGCCGTTCGATTGATTTTATTGGGTTGTTTCCAAACGGAAATGTTTTATTTCTAATACACGAATTCTTCTGGTGAACGTATTTTATTGTAACATAAATGTATAGATTATTAGGTTCGTTAGATGATTTTATTACGTAATATTATGCAATTGTTTCCACACTGCTCCTATAAAAGAATTTGAAGTTATTACGATACACAACGGGGTCCTTCATCCATTAGACGATTCATGTGCCAATTCAACGACGTATTACGAATAGTATATATTGTATTTATCGAGATTTAGTCGCATTTATTATTTCTAGTGAGGTTTTTAGTATTGGTTCCAGGCGCCATTATGAGGCGGAAATAGTTCATATTCATAGCCCGACTGCAATAGGTATTTTTGTCGCGTAAGAGGTAGCACTTTTAGAAATATAACTATGTTTTATGTTTAGTCCCTGACGGACAGGATGGTATAGCTGTGGCTATTTAGGTAATATACTTAGTAAATGCAAAGGGCATTAGGTATTTTCAATATAGTATGCGAACCCAAGATGTTAGAAATATTTTAGTTCCTATAATTTCATTGAATATTTGCTGCAGAATAATATTTGATGAGAGAAGTAGTTAATATTCCATTCAAAGCAAAAGTTTTAGTCAATATCTTTATAGGTAATATTCAACAGCAAATTAGAAATATTTTAGTTAATATTTTTAGTTAATTTTGCATTCAAAAGCGCAATTTTCACAGAATAATTATTTCCAGTTAATAATATATATTTTAGTTAAATGTATAGTTAGCACAGGCAGAGTATTAATATTGTATAGAATACATTATTGTTAATATTTCATAGAAGAATATAATTTTTCTCACGATCATTATGTAGTTACAACGCAATTTGCAGTCGTTATGCAGAGCGTAGCGCGCTCACATATAAGAAAAATGTTATATTTTATATTGAGATTTATATTATATTACACTTCCGCCTTTTACGTTTGGACCACCCCGTCATACATCACTCTGGTGCCGGACCAAGAGATATATTGGATTTCTATATTTATCAAAACCACACCTTTTGACGAGGAGCTGTACTAAATTATTATTAAATGTTTCAAGACCCGAGGACCCTCTATCTACCTGGGTCATTACAGTGGTGCCGGTGACCAGACAGGGGCGTATTCGTTGGACTCATTTGCATAGTAATAACATCAATTTGGTTTAGTTAATATTATAAATGAAAGAAAATATTTGATTATAAAAGCGGTTTTATTTAAACAATTGCGGACCACGGTCCGCGACATCAACGAAAAAAGATTGAGCATTTACGTGAACCACGTACTGAGATTTGTAGACAAACGTGATACTAGGTATTAGAAATTTCTTTAGGTTGTTTGTCATATAGACAGTTGGCATTTTTATTATTTAATATTTTGTGAACGAAAATTATTGTAGTAATTTTGGTCCTTGTGATATATTAGTTCGATTTTGGAATGCCTGTTTCTTTGTAAAAGTATTGCTCCATTTTATAGAATATGTGATTTATTTCATATCTCATTCATTTTATGTGGTTTGAATTCAAACGATTCACATTTGAAAAATATTTTTAATAATTGTATGAAGAGAATATATTTGAATGCGATCTCACAAGTATGCCACCGTCACAATCTAAAAAAGACCATCGGGATTTGCGGATCGCAGTATAACAAATATGTAGTTAAGATTCAAACGATTCACGTTTGAAAGGTTTTAATTATTGCATTTGTTTTCTCGCAAGTATGCCACTGTCACGGCCTAGGCCGTCGGGATTTGCGAATCGCAGTATAACAAATATGTAGTTGAGATTCAAACGAATCACATTTGAAAGGTTTTAATTATTGCGTTTGTGTTTGTGTTTCGCAAATATACCACCGAACACGGCCAAAGCCGCCGGGTTTGCGATTCGCAGTGTAATAGGGCGTCCTGCGCGAGCGAACTCGAGACGGTTTCCCTATATAACGCGAGCGGACACGTTTCGCCCGACCGCGTGAGTCCGCGAGATAGACCCGAGACGTTTTAGCATCTAAGGTTTGACAAGTTCGACCTTCGCGTTCGGGCTAGTACGAAAGGACAGTTAGCTTCACTGAAACGGATTCGCACGGCGCCCGAAATGCAAAAATATACACCTGTATTACGGGCAGATCACCGCGACAGATTTCAGCGCGCGCCACGGAGGGTTTATGATAGCTTAAAATTCGGTTTTAATTTAATTTCTTATATTAATATAAACTAATAATTAACCCACGCTAGATAAAATCTGTTCAGTGGCAAATATTTTCGCTTACGAGTTATGCAATAGTAATTAATAATAATAGCAGAAAATATAAAAGTAAAAATAAATATAAAAACCGGATAACAATTTAATAGAAAATATAAACACGAGAATAAATTAATCTAAAAGAAAAGAAGATATAAAAACGAAAACTTTTAGTATTTGATATATATTTTATTTTATAAAAAAATTATAAATCCGATGTTTTATAATATTTACTTTTCTCTTTCGGTTGTGTACAATTATGATACAAATGCGAAAAATATTTTAATAATTATCCGTCTGGTTTCATAATTAAAGATTAATATAAGTTAATTTTAATTAAATTAAGGTTAATGTAAATTAAATAAATCCACACTTGTTATATATTTGTCTTATGGATATTAAAAAGGGTTTCTATATTTGAAAAAAAAAAAAGATTAAATTCAGCTAATTTTTACAGATAATAATTACAAAAAAAAATATATTGATTATAGTATTCTTACAAATCTACTTATATTATTTGATAACTTTCACGTGCATGTTTCGGAGATACCTTTTTATCGTCAAGGTGTTATATTAAAAATTGTCCTAAAAAAAATAAAATGTCAATCTACAATGTTGCTGAATTAATTGAAAAAAAATAATAATTTCCTTCATTGATTTATTATGGTTCTTAATTATTCTAATTATCTAAATGTGTTCTTAATTGTTATACACAGTTATATACGGTTCTGGTTATTCAAACTAATTATAATTTCTTTGTTGTATGCAGGATTGATAGACTTGTTCGTAATATAAACACAGACGCGTATTGTTGCACGAAATAATTATTTGAGTTTCTTGTTTTGATCTAAAAATTATTTTGATTTGAATTACAAGAATAAAATTGCTTCCATTTTTATTTACAAGACGGCCTGGCATATGAATTAAAATGGTCATACTACCGCCATCTAGCGGAAATCAGAGAAAGTTTTGAGCCTTCGCTAGTATTAGTCTATAGGAAGCGGTAATAGGAGGGCGCAATATATATTCTCTTAGTAACAAATAATTAAAATTGGACTTGTTTTTTTTAATATATATTCCTTTGTTTCGCTTCATTGCAACGTTAATTGAAATTGTTTTATCTTCATTAATAAATATTATATTACAATATACGTTGATATAGCTTATTTATAGGCAGAGTAGAAATAAACATCTCACTACTTCAAGTTTCGTACGTATCTATATAAGGATTGTTTTGGTTTTGGGCGCAATCTTCTTGGAAATAATACAAAAGTAAATCCGGAATTAACGATATGTGAGTTTCTTCAAGTTTTGAGAAGTCGTAACGCTATGATTGATTAAGCATTTATTGTTTTTACTATACATTGGGTGTATGTAGAAATCCTTTTGAATAGTGATAAAATAAAATAAAAAAGAAATTTTTCAGGAGAGCTTTTGAATTCTTCTGGAACATTTTGAAAAAAAAAAAAAATTGAAATTGGATTTTTAGTAGATTAAATAGTAGTAGCATAACGAAATAATTAGCTTCATTCACCTTCATGCGTCGTCGTGACCATTACTTTTAGATTAGGGTAGGAAGATTAGTCGTTTGGATCTTGAATAGATTCCAGTCGTATAGCAAGCCGAATTATACGTTAGGAATTCTTGATTCAGTTACACACATACATCTTCTGTGGATATCAGTGTTGGTGATGACTACTACAGCTAGTACAGATATTAGGGTTTACCTCTTCTGATTTGTAACAGTGTACTTCGTTAAACATGTTCGCGTTGTTAAAGGAAAACTTTAAAATTTTATAATGTTGAATATACTTGAGATTCTTTCATTAGCGGGGGGAAATATGGGGATGAATACATATAAGTAGAAGTTGTTTTGGGTTTTCAATAAGTTTTGGGAGGAATAATATTACAGTTATACGGAGGAGTCGCGCCTGATTATTTGACAAACGCTTAACAATTTGGGGGAAGACAGGTTAGTAAGGAATAGTTATGGGAAACTTTCTTGACATCTGGATGCACTTCTTCTACAAACATGCGTCGTATTTAGATATCACTCTTGAGGGTTGGCTGGAAAGTTAGTTGAGACGGATAATAAGTTATACATACTTTTACGTTCTACAATTATCGAAGGGTTTGTTCCTATCCTTTTCTTCCTCTTCTTCTTCTTCGTCTTCTTCTTATTCGTATATGCTAACGGTTATATATATATTTTCTTTCCCCTTTTTATTTATATTGACTTCAACAGCGTCTTCTTCTTCTTCGGTACGAAGGTTTTTTTTTATTGGTTATGTTCACTCTAGTCTTCTTCTTCTTTGAATACATACCGTTTATGCTTTACTTTTCAAATTCTCTTCTATAAATAGCAATTATTACAATACGTTGCAACTACTTTTTCGTCTTATGGTATATCTTTCGACTGCTTCTCTACTTTCTTCTTCTTCTTCTTTTTCTATTACTACATTCATTTCGTCTTCTTCCATTTATCTTATACTTTTCGACTGTTTTTCTACGTCTTTTCTTCGTCTTCTCTTCTTCTTTACCTTTTCTTCTTCTTCTTCTTTTCCTTTTACTACATTCTTTTCTTCTTCTTCTTCTTTTCTTCTTCTTTCTTCTCTCTTCTTTCTTCTTCTTCTTTTTCCTATTCTCTTATTTCTTCTTTACTATTCGCTTCTCCACTTTCTTCTTCTTCTTTTTTCCCTATAACTACATTCATTTCGTCTTCTTCCGTTTATCTTATACTTATCAACTGTTTTACTTTGTCTTCTCTTCATCTTCTTCTCCTTCTTTTCCTATAACTACATTCATGACTTCTTCTTCCGTTTATCTTATAATTTTCGAATGTTTTTCTACGTCTTTTCTTCATCTTCTTTTGTCCTTTACCTACTACTACATTCACGTCTTCTTCTAATTTTATAACTTTCGACTTCTTCTTCTTCGTCTTTATCTATTACTACACTCGGTTGTGACTTTTCTTCTTTATCTTATGCCTTTCAATGGATTCATTTTCTTCTTCTTCTGTTGTCATCCACTACTTTTGCGGCTTCTTCTTCTTCTTCTTCTTCTTCATCATATTACACCAATAATAAATTATGGCAGTCATTATAGTAAACGTGGAATATTGAGGACAATTGGCCGATTCTACATAATAGGAAATGTACTGCGCATATGTATAAGGTTTATAACACAGGTGGGGTACTAGAGTTCATTTTGTCGCGGTTTGCAATCATAGTAGGAATATGCGGTTGACCATTCACTCGGCTAAAACAGGACTATACGAGTTTCAGATAGAAGAGGTTGTATAGTTTGGGGGAAGGGGGAATTAGAGTTGTGTTACAAGATGGTGAACACTTGTCGGGGTACACCATGGTAGCATAGCAAGGAATAGTTATTGGAAACCTTTTTGACAACTGGATTATGATTGAAGCTCTACTTCTTTAACAAGTGTGCATCGTCTTTGGGCATCTCTTTTGAGGGTTAGCTGGACAGTTAGTTGAAACGACGCCCAACGGTTATTGAAGGGATTTGTCCATTTGCGACTAGTCATTAGAAAATTTGGAGGCGGACTGCACTTTTTCTTTTTAGAGTGGATAGCAAGTATCATCGTCATCATGTTTACTCACGTACAGGACATATTTGAGATCGAGGGGTTCGCTCTATATATTAGGAAGCTGGTTGTTAAGTTCATATGAATAGGTTGTACATTAATTCGTAGGTTAACATAATTCTGGAACTTCAGATTTATCGTAGCTCGCATTTCATAGGAGAAATATACAGTTAATATTTACTCGGTTGAGTGGGTTTGTATAGCTTGAAGGGGATGTGGGGAGTGTTAGTGGGAGTATATTCTGGGGGAAGGGAGGTATATGCTGGGGAAAGTAGTATAGAGTTGCGAGGTGGTGAACACTAGGAGTGTACCATTGTAAGGGAAGCAAGGAGGATAACAAAGTGGGGGAAGGAGCGTTCCTTTTAAGTGTTGATAACAGGATGGAGCTTGAGTGGTTAGCAGACACAATAATGAGATTACTGAGGCATTCAATCGATTATGAAGAATCGAACCTTTTCAGTCAATTGAAAAAATTATATACAGTCCCT
>JADDOH010015573.1:0-36198 GCA_016648135.1 Agrypnia vestita
GCATCGAAAAAATAAGTTAAGAAAAATAACAAACACATTGAATTACTTAATAACAATACTTGTTCATAACTTGTGTCTCCCTGTTGGATGACCGAATTAAATAAAATAAAAAAAATAAACACTAACAGAGATCAGCCTTAATAAAGTCCCTGAACAATGAGGTCGTATCCAGAAAACATGGAAGCCCAGAAAACTGTTAACAAAATATTGGCTTACCTGGAATACCTTTTAATTTTTAGAATGTATCTTTGGTATGTACTATTCTCTTGTGCGTGTATGTATGTAACAGCCCCCGGCCTACAACAAGGGTAGGTTTTCGTAGTTTTGCTTGTGCGTTAATGGCTATGTGCATTATTTAATTCTGTGGCATTTTTCGTGGGGCAGAATTAATGGGAAGAAAAGCGCTTTTTCCTCTTTTCACTACAGTAACAACTTTTCCGGCTGAGGGTGGCGGCTGGCTCGGAGCACGGGGGGGGGGGATTTAGATTACGTTTCTGTACTCTACTCGTCTTAATGATGTCGCACCACGCCGAAGCTAGAGTTTGACAGTCTATTTTTTAAAATGAAAAGTGAAAAAAAACGCACTATATTTTTATCTCAGACGCATGCCACACCCGAATTTAAGATAAAATAAAAAACATTATTTTTTCATCTTAAATAATAATAATATTTGGATAATATATATATCGCCATTTTCGCGAATACTCACCTCAAGGACGCTTTACACAAAAAAATTATCTTACAAAATAACTTACTACTAAAATGAAAAACTTATTTGCTATTACTTATTCACTAGGTGGCATGCAAGAAATGGAATTAAATTTAAATACTATAATAGTTGGGAGTGCCTGAAAGAATTAGGTGTTTTCGCGGAGTGCACAATAGGAGTGGAAAACATTAGCTAGTATTGTTGTGGTCAGATTCTAAAGGTTTTTAAAGGAATGTCTAAATAAATGCGTCTTAAGTTGTTTTTTGAACTGTGGTAAGCTGTCTGTTTGTCTCAGTTTATTAGGTAGTTTGTTCCATAACTTTAATCCAGCCACCGCGAAAGCACGATCACCGAAATTAGTTTTGTGGACGCGATTTACTTCAGCTAACCTATTTGTATTAGATGTCGATGCTGAGCGAAGTGTTAGTTGTCTGTTATTTGCGGAGAATGGAATTAATAGATTTGTTTATTTAGTTCCTTCGTATATGTATTTCTTGCTTTTTTATTGAAATATTTAATTGTAATTGGTGTTGACAAATGTACTAAATACCTGTAAAAATAATTATAAGAACCCGCACTAGATCTGATCTAGGTTATCCAGATATTATGAAGGAATTGCTTTTCTTCACGTTATTACGATGTTAAATTAAGAAGTACCAGTGCAAGCTTTAGTGATGTCATGCATTTTATGATGACTTCAGTTAAAAAAAGGGGATATTTCTCGAATCAAAACTTTATTACGTATAGTTAATTATACAAATGCCCGATAGAGCGCCATGTACCGCCTACATCCATTGTAATATACACTGGCTTTTCAAACCGAGGGTTCCGGGTTCGATTCCTGGTGAGGTCACAGTTAATCTATGTGAGTTACTCGAGCCTGGGTGTTTTGCGGTGTGTTTCGCTTCTGTTATTGGGCCTCTTGGCCTGTTGAAGTGTAAATAAAAAAAATACCCATACAAGATGCTGGAACATTCATAGGCAATCATGTGTGTCGTTTTGTCGAGTAGTGCCCTATAATAGGTAGAGTTATGGGCGTCCTTTTCTATGGTCTTTCATGGAAAATGTAGGAGTATTTCAAAATTTTATCAGTCGTAATTATTCATTTTCAAAAATGGTTAAATTTTGGAATGCTTATGAATATAAAATGTTTGGTAGGGTCGAGGTTTTATTTCCATATTATAGTCCTATATCGTTCATTTAATGTGTCAACATTTATAGTCTCAAGGAAATATTGTTTTTGAGAGGATTTGTGAGGTTATTATTTTAACTGATGGTGATTATAAAATTTCAGATTTCTTCTTCGGACCAATTTTTTGGCAAAATGGAAAAAACTTACAAACAACCAACATTTTTTATTTGTGCAGTGCACATTTCAGTTTTGATCCATAACATGGTATGTGCCATCACTATTACTTTTTTGATCTTATTTAACTAATACTAATTATTGGATCTGTTTCTTTAATTCCTTGGTATCTCTTGCATTTTTGTAATTACTCCTGTTTCTAGTGATGTTGTTTAATTTGACTATTTTATAATATTTTCTTTATTCATTCATTCATAAAATTTATCGTGAGTAACATTTATTGTTTTTAGTTTATGCTATGGTTCTGTAGGTAATCAAACTTTTTTTAAATAATAGTATTGGTGCTATTATTAATGTTTGATACATGTGCCTATTTTAAGGCGGGGGGGGGGGTGGGGAGGTAAGGTTGATTCGGTGAAAAAAGGCATGTTGTTAAGATTTTTTTTGGCGATACAAGTAGTACTAGTTTGTTCAATCAATTTTCATATAATAAAACATTATTTAAAGTAAATTTCATTGCAAAATATTTATATTTAAGCGAGTGACAGTGAATCTCCGGAGGCATCTCGAAAAAAGTTGTCTAGCGGCGTACATCATAACTCGCAACAGAATCATCTGAAACAAAAAATCAAAATGCACTTGTTAAAGGGAATGTTTTTCAAGCAAGCAAGCAAGATTCCTGATCGTTCTGTAGGCAAGTTAGTGCATGCTAGTCTTTGAAATGATTAAGACGCATGTGATAAATATTGGTGAAGGGTTAACAGTACTATGGTTGTGGATTGTGGTGTATAGTGTTGTGAACATAGTAGTGTAGTGTTGGTACTGACGAAGAGACGGGTACGTCTCGAAACCGATAGACATAAAATCTGGTAGAGGTTTATACTAATTTGACTAGCAATCTGTTATGGTTATTTTACGTCATAGTAATCATATCCATCAAAATATTCAAATTATGATAAACTAGATAATATATGACTGGAACTAATTTGAGTAATTATTGAAATTATAATAAGTAGTATTTTGCTCTTTGGTGATGACAATTATGATGATAATCTGTCAAAAATGACTTTCTTTTACTGTATAGTTCGGCCGCTGTAAGACAGCGCCATCTTGCATAACGTAGCATCTTGATAACTTTAAAAATGGACATTGTTACACGGGAAATATAACATTATTTTGCTTTTTAAACCACATTATTATTTTACACCTGATTATTTATTATTTGGGCCATCTGGTGGCGTTAGTGACGGACGTTGTTATACAGAGAATTATGCAATTTTTTAATTTTTATACCTCGTCATCTGAATGTGTCGTCCATAACTTCCTGGATTTACAACTTATGATAATACGAGTGTTACACGCAATCAGCGCGCGGCCCAGGTTACATGCAAGGGTCGTTATTAATGATTATATAATATATATTATTTTAATTATATTTTTATATGAAAGTGTGAAAGTATGAAATGTATGAAAGTATGAAAATATGAAAGTATGTTCTAAGAATACAGTTACTGGATTTGGTCCCCAGAGGGATGATTAATTAATTATGATAAATTATAGAAGTCTCACAGCGACGAAGCTATTTATATAAGATAAAAGTAGATAGAAAAGTCTCTTGTACGATGGCTCAGGGCTTACAACCCGAATGAGCTGGCTTAAGTGACCACTCTATACAATGCAACGTTGCATTGTGTAGAGTGATCACTTAAGCCAGATCATACATGTCGTAAGCCCTGGGCCGACGTATAAATATTTCTATACTTACTTTCTTATATAAATAGTTACGTGTCTGCGAGACTTATGTAATTTATCTTAATTAAAAAATTATTTCATCAGTATAATAACTTGACTTACTTACTTACACTCACGCCGTTTTCCCGTGGGGGTAGGCAGAGAGGATAGAGCGCCACACTCTTTTGTGCTGACATACAACACTCGCCTCACCCACATTCATACTTCCTCGCACGCAAGCTCGATCGACGGTTGTTGAGGCTACGAACGGAATCATCTTCCAGCATCTAGTTAATCTGGTCGCGCCACGTCTTCCGCGGTCACCCTCTCTTTCTGCCGCCGTCAAAAGTTGCATCATATATCTTTCTTACCATTCTTTCCACATTCATTCGCTCAACATGCCCAAACCACCTGAGCGACACTGTTATACTTAAATCAGCTTAACTTTCATTTCTAATATTCTTATTCTTTACTCTATTATAAATGGATACGCACACATACGTCTAAGGGATCTCATTTCCACTGCATTCAGTCTACTTTCGTCCATGTTCTGCCAGCTCCAGGCTTCACTTCCATACATCAGTGTCGGTAACAGAACTCAATTATGTAACGCTAGTTTTGCGTCGGTAGACATATACTTTTAGAAATATGTCTACCGATATGTCTATTTTTTTAAGTCAATCAAGTTATTATAACTAGTTATTCTAGTTATAATAACTTGGTAGCCTTTAAAACAATGTTTTAGACAATTCACATATATAAATATTTTGCAGGATACAAAATAATGAATGGACGTGAATGGCGGTCACAAAACAGGGGTGTGAAGGTAGTGGGGGCGAGGGGAGGGAGCGGCAGCGGAGGGTTGGAGCCGGTGGCGGGGTTGGACAATCATGAATATTCATACGTCACTCAGACACATCAAGTAGGTCCCGGAAGCCGGCGGCAATTAGTAGGGAACAGTGTCTGCTTGCTTATACAGAGAGACGATAAAAATACATTTTTGTGTGATTATAAAAACGCACGCTCTAAATAAAACGTACGTGTGTTTAAATAAATTGAGCGTTGTTTCGTTGACACATTGGAAGTGAAAGAACACATCATCCCCAGATGTAAAATTATTACTCGTATAGTTAATTAAAATAGTGTTTTAAATGAAATTATTCTTCATTTTCTTTTCGTATTTTGTATTTAGATGTTAGTCAAAAATATATTTTGATTTTTGATGTCTATGTTAAATGAAACGCTGTATAATTCTAATAATTCTAAAGAAAAAAAATGACTACCTAAGTTCCCAACTATATAAAAATAATGGATATATACAAAAAATCACTACAATACACGAAGCAATATTCGATCAAAATGTCCTTAGGTTTTCACGGCCGTTCAGAATCTTCTGTGTATAGTTTTCTGGGATATTCTGCCGTGTATATGTGACTTCTCTGGCCAACGGATTGCAGTACCGTGTCGAAAGCAGGGTGTGTGTGTCTTGATGTAGTGTATTGTGTATCTACTAACATAACAGGATAAATCATATCGACGATCCGCACAGTCCGACATCCGTTAGTAGATACACAATACACTACATCAAGACACACACCCCCTGCTTTCGACACTGTACTGCAATCCAGTAGTTAACCTAACACAAACTTGGACACACCCTGACTTCGGTACGGTATTGCCAAGCAATACTTAACCTACACTTCAGCACACACCGTCACATCAGCCCTGATGATGGACCCTGCAATGGGATTCGAAACGTCGGCCAGAGAGGTCACATATACACGGTAGAATACCCCAGAAAACTATACACAGAAAAAACAATATTCGATCTACGTGATTTAGAGATATACCAACTTAACATACCAAAATTTAATTTTACCACAACCCTAAATTATTTTAGCTTTCTTTGTATTAAATTCTTTAATAATCTTCCTCTAACAATCAGAAAAATAACACATCGTAATAAATTTAAAATTGAAACAAAAAAAATTGCATAGAGTCGACACCTTGCTATGCCAATGTTAAGATCTGCTGCCTGGCGTTGCGACCTTCTTGCGGTGGATGCTGGTTCCAATAATTCAGGGTGGTATAGTTATAGCTTTATTGGGATAACTTTATATAATGTGAGCCAAATGCTATGGCGCGCGATCCGTATAACGTGGTGGCTCTAATAAGTCTGCTTTCACGCGGTCCCGGCCGACCTTACGTGCTCTTTCTCGCTCCCTCCCTAGTTCGCCCTCTTTCATGCAATCCACAGAAACTATACATACAAGCACCTACTAGATACATAATATGATCATGAAACTTTTTGAAAATGTCAGTTAACAACAAATTGAACCTTGAACCCCAATATTATTATCAAATAAAAACAGAATTTAAGGCTACTACTACTTCTTACTAATGTAATATTTCTTTGTAGGTATATAATCATTGTTATACATTCAATTCTATTTTGTGCTATCTACTTAGATCAATTCATATTTTTACTTTATACCTGCAATACTCCTTCTCTATACACGACTCTTATAGAGATAGTAGAATAAATTGTTTCCTTATTTTAAATGTTAAATTATATTAATTTATGTAAAAAGAACAATTTATATATATATGGATGAATAAAAAAAAAACTTGGAAGAGTATTTATAAGTTTTTTTATATTTAAACAGTTCGATGTTAAAAAACGGTAAGGTATTTATTTTTAAAATTTAGGATTCGGATGTCACACCCTCCAGTCATAATCGCCCAGGATAGATAGGTGGGAATAAAGCTAACAGTAATTGCGATATGACGAAATAATAATGTCCGTGATTCAAAGTGAGTGAGAGAGAAGGAGAAACTTAAAATTTTCTATTAATATAGCATGTACTATACCTGTCTCGCTAAAAATAATATATTGTGTTAAGAAAGTCAGACAATATTTACAATTACTCAATTAAACAATGTTTGCTAAGTATGGTTACCAGCCAATCGACTGTCAGTCTTCAGTTATCAATTCCGTAGATTCGTATTGATTCAATTGATTCCGTAGATCGAGAGGTCAGTGTGATAGAAACGACGGCATTGTACTGTCATGTTATAATATAAACGGACAGCACCCTCCTGGGCGTCCGCAGTAACGAGGGTCACCTCACGCACTTTCCCCCGCCACGGCACGCAGGACTAACCGGGAGGAAGTCAGATGACCCCGGCCAGTGGCGAGATTAATGGTCACAGCAGCTTAAAGCCAAATGCATTCTACTTTTGTGGATGCTAAATAGCTAGTATTACAAAACAGACACGAAAACTTATTAAATTTATTTAAGCTCGGTGTTAAACTATTTGTTGTATACAATCTATTAATGTCATTACATCACATAATAGTTTCCTAGTGACCATAGAAAATCTATTTCATATTACACATATATTGAATTATTTATATAATTAATAAAAATGAAATTTGTTTTCACCAATTTTGTATTGGAAAATATCAACATGTTTCAGAACCCACGGCCCCTTCGTTAGGATACAATTGTATATCAACAAATTAATAATCAACATATAGACAAGCAAAATATAAAAATTATATTTGGGAAATTAATAATTACGATGTACCTACTTACATGAAAACAAATTTAAAAGATAATTATTTGTAAAAAGGACACGGTTATTTATAAAATTCAATTTCCTATTAACACTTTTTCTCATTGCCAAAATATCTAATTTATCAAACTGTGATTCTGAATTCCTATATAAAAATAATCACAATCATTACAAATCAATTTATAAACTTTATTTATTATTACTTATCACTCATTTATATGAAAAGCGGTCCAACTCGTTATCTTTATCAGCCCTTTCTGTCTAATACTCGATGAATGCTTCTCATACTTTTCTCCATTAATTGTTAATTTTTGCTGTCAAGAAATATTATTTAGAAAAACATCATTTTTAATTATTATTGACACCCACCTTTGAGTATAAAATATAAATATAATAAAGACGATATTATTATTATTATCAATCATTTCAAAACCATGATAGGTAGATACGTGCTTTCAAGAAAAAATAAGGAATTTACCAACATAAGAAATAATAACTACTTTCTGTTACCAAAAAAAGTTAACGAATAAATCTAATGGTAATGATTAAAAAGTAATTTTTATATAATTTTTTAAATTACTTTTACTTATTGAACGTTTGCATTCACGCGAGAAACATTATAAATATTTTTTGTGATATCATCTGTCGCCTAAATAAACAGGCTAGTATTTGAGAAATTAAATTTTGACGCATTGTAATCGACATTGTCTTTATTGAATTATCAATCTGTAAATATATGAAGGCCGATTTAAAACATGGTAATATTAATATCACAGTAGACAATTTGATAACATAATTTCGCGTTGCTCCTTTGCGAAATATATCAAGAGAGATCATGTCAAAATTTAAGGATGAATTACTATATTCTGCCAAAATCAAAATGCCTGTACAGCCTAGATTACGTATTTGTAGGTTTATAGGTTGGTAGTACTACCTTTTAGATAGGTATTTGGGCCTGTTACAGAAAACCTTTTATACAATTTGTTTGGTTTTAGCGCTCCCTAGCGGAATATAGAACATTGTGTTGGTGAGAAATTATTAGCAGACGGTAAAACAGGTTTGATTACTCGTCAACAGGTGTCGGTATATAGAGAATATTTTTGAATCCTGCACAGTTTGTGGACGTTTTTGTGGGCTAATTTACTTTAGGTTGATTGTTATAGTGGGCGATTCTAGGATCCCGCACTAGTTTACAGTAGATATTTATGAATCCCGAGTTCATGTTCATATTTATCCGTTCATGAATCCCGAGTTCATGTTTAATTCCGAAACATTCGACATTAATGTTGGTTTTTCGAAATATTTTAATCTTACTATATTGTTAACTATAATTTTTAAATCTAACTGCGAGCTTTGGTTGAATGTTAAGCCAGTACCAGATTTTGGGTCTACCAGTTTCGAGACGTACCCGTCTCTTCGTCAGGACCAACATTACACTACTATGTTCACAACACTGTACACCACAACCATAGTATTGTTAACCTATCACCAATATTTATCACATGTGTTAATCTTGTCGAAGACAAGTACGCACATGCACAAGTGATACAATTTGGAAGCAATGGACCATCTACATCATCCTCATTGAACCCTGCAGTATATAGTATTTTTTTGCCTATCTTTAACAGGTTCCTTATTTATAATAGATACTTATTTAAATAAAAATATATATTTTTTAAATTGTCACGGGTCTTGGCTAAGGGAGGCAAACGAAGCACTTAAAAATGGTTAAAATTTTATTTAGTACCCAAAGTCGGACCAGAAACGATTTTTTTCGACACAGACATATTTGACACTGTTTCGTAATTTCGCATTAATTTTACCATTCCTGACAAACTTGTCTCATAACTGTTTCCACACTAGAAAACTGCTCTCACATCCACGTCGGTAGGTAGGTACTCGCGCCGAATATCTGTCGCTTGGTCACACACGCGCTGGCAACACAGGCCGCACGTTTCGCTTGTATGCGAGTTTCTACGGCGTTCAGCCCGCTGTTGACGATTCAGACACGCTAGTTGCGCTGTAGCCCGTCGAATTCTTTCTATAGGTTACCTACAGTGTAGATTTTAGTTTGTCATAAGAAAGTCTGTAATATGAATATTCATTTAATAAGTTAATATAAAGCCATAAAGCATTTAGCAATTAGCTTTAATAATCAGTTGTCTGCGAAAAAGAATGATAGACTATTTTTAAGCTTTATATTTTAATTATTTTTACAGTCAATAGATTTTATGTGTTCCATGATTTCGTTTGTTGGTTTAATAACAATGTTAAGAATACTCATATAATTTTTTCTTCTTTTCATGCTTTATCTGTTGAGTGGGTTCTGGGTAGCATTTTCGTTTACTGCGGCCGGAAAAAATCTATAGATGTCTCTAGCATAGTCCAATAAAATGTACGGAAGGTTCCCAAATTTGGAATATTTATACAACTTTGTGAATGTTATTACGTGGATTGCGGATTGTGTAGATCACTTAAGCCAGCTCGTAGCGGTTGTAAGCTCTGGGCCATATCTGTGTGTATATATATATATATAAATATATTATATATATATATATATATATATATATATAGTCTATATATATATATATATTATATCTGTGAGACTTCTATTTTCATACATAGATATGTATGAAAATATTATATAACACATAACTTTAAAAACATTTATAATGGTAGTCCATTGGGGTTAAGGAGAGTATACACATATCCTGCATTTGTCAAATAAATTATTAATATTAATTATCGCAACAAAAGTGTGTGAAACAAATTTAAGCCAGAATATATGTGTTGTGTATTTTGACGGATTGAATTCAGTACTGAAAAACTTTGTTCAATGAAACGAATGTTTTTTTTTCGAAGTTCATTCTTTTCGAATTGATTTCGATTGACTTAAGTGCACCTGATCTTCCGGATTCAGGAGGCACGCTCGCCGTGTCAGGCTGTCTCTAATTTAGTGCTGGAGGCTGAGTGCCGCCTATTGTCACGTCTGCGGAGTCGGGGGGCGCGGAGGACGACCCCCAACCCTCGGCACGAGCAACAGGACTGGATCCATATTGTAAACTCGTCTGCCGTACTTCGCATCCCTACAATTATTTATTGTGTCTTGGACACAATCTTGCAATAGTGATGAACAGAAGGAATGTGTATTTGATTACACATTTTTATCGATTGTTGCGCGGTATGATCGACAATACTGAAATTATGCAGAGCATTGGTTTGTATGTTCCTGATAATTACCTTAGACATCGTCAGCATAGATTGTTTCACATTCCAATATACAGGACCAACCTGCCGATGGTTATGCCTGTTGGAACAGCTACAGCTATGCTGAACAAGATCGCTTTGGATATTGATATATTCCATGTGTCTGAGGGGATTTTCCGAAGCAGGATTCTCCTACACCTCTAACCAGATTGTACAGGTCACTTTTAATTGGTTAATAATAAATTGTTATTTTAATATACAATATGTATGTGTGTATGTATATATGTATGTATATGTGGATGTATATGTGTATGTATGTATATATATGTGTATATGTATATTTTTAGATATAAATTCATAATATGTATGCATTAAACATAAAGTTTGTAATGTACATATTATGTAATAAATAAAAATTGAATTGAATTGAATTGAATTGAATTGAACATGGTTATATCATATATTTCACGAAATGCGCAGTCTTTCGAGATTCTAAATGCAATTTACGACAACATGAACGAGACTGTTATTTTAAATGTCGGAAAAATACTCAAATATTTTTCAAATGAAACTTTTTTAGTCAAGGTTTCAATTAGTTATCAAGGCCATAGCCACCATAGAAAAACATAATTGAAAGATTGTTTTTCAATATTACCAAGTGTATGAAGACATACAATTACGTAACGTAAGAAAGAAAAAAACAAATATTATAGGAAGTAATGTTAAAAGTGACCAGAGCATAGATATAAAAAAAAAAATTTTTGATAAAATGATTCTAAAACATAAAACACTCATTTACAAGAGCATCGATAAAGTGAAAGACTTTTTTTTTTACCAGATAATCCATTTTAAACACCTTGTATTTTCTTCAAATGTATATTAGCGGTTTTGTTTATATGTCTGTAATATTGTAACGTAGTTAATAGTGAAACACGTTGGTATAGCATTTAATTTTTAGTTCCGCATGATTAAGTGTTACATGGATAAATTAATAACGAGATAAATTGGCTACCAGTAATGAATATTCTACAAGTATTTTACGAACCTACTGATCTCTGTCGAGTGTGGTTATCATCAATTCAATCACCAATTAAAATGAATTGTTTGACGTGGATAAGGAACTGAATTAGTAGGAATCAAGGGGATATTTAATAAAAAAATTGAAAACTGGGACCCTTTTATGGAAATTAAATATCGTATATAGCAAGAATTTTTTTTGCATGAAAAAGTTATTTGCAGCCATTACCTAAACATAATTTTGCGGATAAGTGCTACCTGTACTTTTATATAATGGAATTGTGAAATCTTTTTGAAACAAGCTTTTTTTTATCCGAATGCGAAAGGAAACATAAATCCTTAAAAATAAAAAAAATGGAAATTGAGATATTTTGGGCATGTCATGACATGGCTCTCATGGTCTCATGGTCTCAAGGTCTCGTGGCCTCATTGCCTTATCGCCTCGTGGACGCTTGGCCTCGTGGTCTCATAGACTCATAGTCTCGTGGCCTCGTTGCCTCGTGGCCTCGTGGCCTCATGAGACATCTAGAGAAGTCCCAAATCCTGCATCTCATTTTTGAAGGCAAATTTTAAGCAGAAGAAGAATTAAATCTTGGCTGAAGAATCTATCCACGGTCCAACGATTGCCAACTTTCGATAACCGGACAAGCAGTAGAGAAGAAGCTGATGAAAAAAGTTATTTCGTTTATAAAAAACATCTTTACTTTCAATGAACATGTTGCAGAGCCAATGGTATACGTTGTATCCTGATAAAGGGACCATTGGCCCCAAAGCAGAATTATTCAAGAAGGCCCGGTAGTATCAAGTTGAATTAAAGTAAAAGTTCATAAAACATAACTGTTTACGGAAACGGGTTGTTTGATTGGTGGAAAACGCAAAAATCTACGCTTTAAATGAACTTTACATTTTCATGCTTTGTATAGTCCGTGAATTCAAACGAAATTACAGGCAGAGGATTACAGGGACAGACAGAGAGGCGGACGGGCAGACGGATGGACAGACAACGGAATTAGTATATTTAGATAATTTCCGGTTATAATAGTTAGTTTTGGTGAACAGTCCGGCCCCGGGGAGGGGGGTGCGGAGGCATTGTTTGGCGTCTCCGCGAGGGCCCCTCCACAAAGGGCGCCCCGCCGCGTGTTGTTGCGATTTTTTAATATCTCAAGTTTAAAAGGGCGGGAAAAAATCACGACATGTCGGCTGTCCCACGTGACTGACTGTCGGCAGAAATAATTAATTTTCTCCCTTTTCCCTCCCGTCTCTTCTCGCTTGTGCTTGCCCTTCATTTCACTTGTTCTTGGTCGTGATCTTACTCGTGCTTGACGGACAGAGCATTCGGTTCACATTGATAGGATCTTTGACTAGAGATTGCTTGAAAACGCTTTTGGTAAATAAAACAAAGCATTTGTGATTTTTATAGTAACATAATTTACTACTAAAGATGCTATGCTATTAATTAATGGCAAAAACTCTTTTTTTTCTCTTCTATTGAAAGGATTGCTGACTACAGGAAAAAGGGGAGGAAAATCGTTAATAACTTCAGCAGACCACAGCCGAAAGCTTGTGCTAACTAACTCTTCTTCTCCGTCGACTTCTTCATTCAGACACGAAGAAGTCGACAAATAAGAAGCGTAAACTAATACATGATATAACAATTGGCCATAGCCACGTAATGATTTTAGTTAATTGAACAATTTGAATCCCCCAACATTCATTTAAAGGTTAAAAAGAACTGATTAAAACTCTTGTCTGGAGCGTGCTGATGTATGGCGGCGAAACAGGTGTTGAGCAGGGTGGGCGAAAAGAGGCGACTCCTGAAGTAAATCGCCCAACAGCGGGTAATTTGGATAGGCCATAGGAGATGTTAAAGGCAACAATCGTAGAGGCTGCCCGAGATTAAGCTACGTAGACAAGATTATCGGAGATGTACGCTGTAGCATCTACCAAGAAATGAAGAGGCTGGAAGGTGACAGAGAGGAGTGGACAAACCGAGTGCTTGTTGCAGACCAATCCTAGGATTGTGACCTAAAAAAAAAACAATTTGGGGTGAATAATTTTTGGGCTAACATACATTTCAATCACATGAGTTAGCTTCTTTTTGGAGCGTTACAGCCATGTAAGTTATGCCATGTGAGTTATTTTAAAGTTTTAATAGACTAAAAAAATTATAATGAAACTGTATGCAATATTAATAAAATAAAATAATGTCTGTCCACATTTACGCAGTTAGAATGGTTACGCTATATAACAAGGAAATGAGTTTGAGAAGTCATTTATGATCATTATAATGTTTTGGTCACCTGTAACTTGACTGGAAAATAATTAACATGAATGGAAAAACCGAACAAGTTTCTATTTCTGCAGTGGACCAAACATTTCCTATATACATCCCCTACTATCCTACGTCTACACAAAATTACTTATGAAAACAACCGTCCGAATCTTTTTTTTGGAATCTGAAGATCATTACTAGAATATACGAATGAACGACTCCACCAGAATGTACTGCATCAGGCAATATATGACTCGTAAGAGTTATAGACAGTCCAGTTGAAGTTTTTGCAAGGAAATCAAACTCAATGCAAACTGTTTTAAATATATTTTCACGAAATAATTTTAAAAAGCACGTTACATGTCTCAGGTACATGTATCATACAATCCTTGCATATAGTAAGTTTTTCTGATTCGTTCTGCTTCATCTCGTATACATATCGTTTTTTATTATGCTCTATTCAAACATCGTCCTAATTTCATTTGAAGTTCGGGTGGCATTATTTTTTTTGTAGAAATATTTCTTCTCTTCTTCCCAGTTTATGTCTGCAATGGTACCAAATATTTGTAACAACATTTTGTATGTTTTACTCCAACCGTGAAACTCCTAGCTTCCTACGCATTTTTTTGGTTGCAGTTTCGTGATAAATTTTACTCGGGAGGACTCTGATATCCCTAGATTCCCTTTTCGTTCTGCAATACTAACTATCAGAAAGATATAATAATTGATACATTTACGAAACAGACAGTTTTTAATTGTCTGGAAATAATAAATCCATTGATAGTAGTAACGGTTTTTTTTTTTTTTTTTGAAGTTGTCTTTATTTTTTTCTTGCTTTTTTTTACACGAATTTGTGAACAATTGTAAAGACATAGATGTATTGCTTATAAGATATAATTATAATACTATGAGATAAACATAAGCAAATAAATACAAGATAAATATACAGAGATAGCATACAATGCATCGACATAGATAGATTAATCTTGAAAAATGTGAAAAGGATGATAAATTAATATTATTTAGATTTTTGGTTTTTGTATACAAATAACACAATGTAAATAATAAAACAATAGCATAAATTTAGATTTTAAGTGTTTCATATAATTTGTCAACGTTAGTAAATGTTATAAAACGTGAAAATTTTCCCTGGAAAGGATCCAGCCAACTTAGCATTAAGCAATATAGTTCTGTGCAGAGGGAATTGACGGGTTTTGCGATCTTGTTCTCGTATTTCTGTGTAGACGTTTACCCGTTCGGACCTCAAGCGTAGTATAAAGTTTTTGTGTATTTTGTGTAAGCGTAGTATAAAGTTTTTGTGTATTTTGAATGACTCATCAATCAATCGCATGAGCATTTGTACAAATTCTTTGAAATGGCCATCAGTCGTATTAAAATAACAATTCCAATTTCTTAGTAAGCAGCGTGGCAAGGCGGGATTACTGTCTCGATGGAGGGAAATTAACTGGATAGAATTCTCTTTGAGATTGTCAAATACGCTTTAGTAATTCTCAACTATGGCATTTGTAATTGAGGGTTGTTTCAATCGCCATCATAAGCTACGTGTCCATTAATTGCAGGATTCAGGCCTATCCTGATATTTGCCAGCCTCCACTTCTGTCTCCCGCTCTACGTATTTAGCTTTTCTCCGGCTACTTGTCTTACGTGACTGAACCATCGAGGTGGTGGGCGATCCTTATTTTTATCAAACCTAATAATTTCGTTGTCTGTCCGTCTTTCCGTCCGTCTGTCTGTCTGGCATCTTGGCCCCGTTTGGGAAATCTAGTCCAAACATTTCCGCTGTGATTGTCCATTGTTGATTGATTGATTATTGTGTAAGAAACTACAAGCAGTACAAAACAAAGCAATAATATAATGTTGAAATTCAATAGAAGAACAAATATAAATAAAGTTAAAATCAGTGAATTTTTGAATAAAATACAATATTTTGGTAAAAATATTAAAATTGAGATATGTATTATTGCCTAATATTTAAACAACAGGATGAAACTACATAAGGATTTTCGTTCATATGTGGGGTCAACGACCCGTTTCCCCACGCGTTTTGACCAGCGCTGACTTTATCTAACGAGGTCGACGTACGGTAATTCGAAGATTACTGTCCACGGCTCTCTGTTCACTCTCAGCTGTTTTTCGTCATTACTTAAATTCAATATCTTAGTGACCAACGAAAAATTATTTATTCATGTATTTAAAATCCACTAAATCACAAGCTAGTTAAAAGGCACATATCACTTAACATACCTATATGATTGTTTTGAATTATTATTAAAAGAGAATGAAGAAAATTAAACTACTTTGTAATACATAAAAATATCGATGGTTATCCATATATGGTAGTACAATGTATTAGTATTTAATATAAATCTAAGTGTTTGAATCTGCCTCGCCATAATCTCGTGTCGTTTGTTTGAATCCATTAATGGTGAGTGATGAACTTAACCGTTATTTTAACAATGATTGCGAGATTTGTGCTAGATGGTAATGATGATTCGAAAGGGATTATTCGTGATTCGAACGAAACTAAAAGCAGTTAAATGTCAGCTACTAATCTTCGTCACAATCGAATTATTCATTACAATGATTCAGCTCATTAGCACGTAGAAATAAAGAGTTACATCAGCAATAATTTATAATAAATAATAAGTTTGTTTTATCGTACCGTTAAGTGTAACGGTTCAGGAATGTATTAGCATTTAATTTTCAGGTTCGGGCGGGTCTCTAGGGGTTGAAAATGAAATCCAGCCGTGTGTAAAATAGACTGAAAGTGGTGTTGAGAATGTTGTAAGTGAAATGGCCTCGTTGAAAGTGAGGAAATTTGAAAATGCGAAAAACATCTGTAGGTGACGTGTAAGCGACGGATATCGATCGCACTAGTTCAGCACCGGGGAGTGTATGTATAAAGAGATCGTAAATATATGAGAGAGGTGAATAAGTAGGTTCCTACGTTTAGTTTTGATAAATGAATATAAATTGTTAATTTTTTGTCACATATTAGGTATATTTAAAAATAAAAATGTTAATCAAGGATAAATTATAGAAGTCTCATAGAGTGGATGGAAGTCAAGAAATTCAAGGAAATTTATAATTATATACAAGGTGTACCAGAGCTAGCAGCAGGAACTTGGCGGGGAAATTTCTGACTATGTTATGAGTCTAAAATGTTCAAGCGACCATTACCTAATATCAATAGCTATGGAGAATTTGCATTTTTTTTTTTCAATATTTCTGACTTATTTTTTGCGAAAAGTTGAACTATCATTACAATAACTTGTATCGATTATGAAAAATTCATTTGCTTCAATACAACTTAAATAAATGGTAAAAACCATGTAATAAATAACTTTTTACAATTTTTGCAAGGTTTTTATCATTTTATTCGACTTGTATAAAAGCGAATGAATTTTTCATAATCAATATAAGTTACTGTAATGATAGTTCAACTTTTTGCAAAAAATTAGTAAGAAATATTTAAAAAAAATGCAAACTTTGATATTGCACATCTTCATAACTATTGATATAAGGCCATGGTTGCTTGAACATTTTAGACTCATAACATAGGCACTACCGGCAAAGTTTCTGCTGCTAGCTCTGGTACATCCTGTATACCTATAGTGGTTTAAAAAAATTGCAATCAAAAATATTTTGTTGATTATAGACGTTAATTTATTGCTATTTTTAATTTAACAATACATTTTTCATACAAAAGGATGGTTTAGCAATGAGCTCTAGTATTAGCCCTTTAATAACTGAGACATTTAAAAATAATTTAGGGAATGTATTTTAATAGTTGTACTTTATAATTATTATTTTTTTCCTGGAAATGATATGTTGATGGTTTTGTGTATATTTGGACTGGTAACATAAAATTTTCCTCAATTTCTGAAATAACTTCCATAAAAATAATTAATTTACCTTAGTAATAAAAAAATCATAATTATTTCATAATTTACAAGGTCATAGTAATTTAACAATATTTTTATATGCATGTTCTGATGACACAATTACTGGATTTGGTCACAGAGGGATTATTATTTAAGAAATATTTTTTTACGATGACCCAGGGCTTACAACCTGTATAAGCTGGCTTAAGTGATCACTTTACACAATGTAACGTTCACCAATTCCATATTCCGTAAGAATATCCACACATTATCAAGTTTTTGAAAGTTCTATATAAATGTTCGAAGAGACTTCCAACCACTGTGAGACTTCAATAATTTATCCTCTGTGGACCAAATCTAGTAACTGTGTTCTTAAAACATACTTCCATATAAAAATATTGTTAAAATATAGAAAGGTTCTTTTTTTTTTGTTTTCCAACGATAGAACTATTTGTATTTGAAAAAAATCTGTGCTTCTTATTCTATTACGATTACCACTGATGAAACAACCAACTCTTAATTATGAATACAGTTTATAATATTTCTATTTTACTATTGAAACTAGCTGTTCGTACCCGGCGTTGCACGGGTTAAGGATTAAGTTGAAAATAAATTTGTGGGGGGAAACAAAGGTTTGATTCGAACGGTATAGATTCGCATCGAAAATATATCAGGAGGAGAAGAAATGGTAAAAGGGGAAGGAGGAAATATAGCCTATGTTATCTGCCGAGTCCTGAAAAATGAGTTTCCAAATTTTGAGTCCGATCGGGCAAACGATCAGATTTGCATCGAAAATATATCAGCGGAGGGGAAAGGTTAAAAGAATAGGGGGGAAATGTCGCCTATGTTACCCGCCGAGTCCTAAAGAATAAGTTTCCAAATTTTCACTCCGATTGGTCAAACGGTACAGATTTAAATCGAAAGTATGTCAAGTGAAGGGGAAGGGGTATAAGAATAGGGGGGAAATGTTACTTTAGTTACCCGCCGAGTTCTAAAGAATAAGTTTCCAAATTTTGCGTCCGATCGGTCAAACAATACAGATTTGCTTCGAAAATATGTCAGGGGGAGGGGAAGGCGTACGAGAATAGGGAGGAAATATCACCTATGTTACCCGCTGATTCCCAAAGAATAAGTTTCCAAATTTTGAGACCGATCGGTAAACGGTACAGATTTGCATCGAAAATATGTCAGGGGGAGGAAAAGGGGTATGAGAATAGGGGGAAAATATCGCCTATGTTACCCGCTGAGTCCTAAAGAATAAGTTTACAAATTTTGAGTCCGATCGGTCCATCGGTACAGATTTGAATCGAAAATATGTCAGGGGGAGGGGAAGGGGTATGAGAATAGGGAGAAAATGTTGTCTATAAGTATGTAAAATTTGAATCGAATCGGACAAACGGTGTATTTGATTTGTATAGAGAACAGACAGACAGACATTGAGTTTTATAGGTATAGATTATAAATTATGCAATTATGAATCACAGGTAATATAATCAAGACTGACGGTAACAGACATTGATTGCTAAGTTACCAAGTACCATTTTCCCGCAAAGGTAGGCAGAGAGGTAAGCATGATCAATCACCGTAATCACGAGGTATCATCCAGAGACAGCAACCTCGATGTATTCTTTATGACGCAGGCTCAGTTCAAAAGTGAAATATTAATAACCTCGGTTGACGGTCGCTTGAGCGTGTAATACATGCTCATCATAGACAAAACTATATTCCGTCGAGAACCACTACTCGTAGGCAAAGGTGATGACCTCGGAACCCGTGCACTCGTTATAAAACTTATACCAAAATTGTATTTATTGGTTTGCGAGAGTCTTCATTTTGTTCTGAACATTATTTATAATTTATTTTATAACTAACTACCCATCACGCCGTTTTCCCGCAAGGGTAGGCAGAGAGAATAGAACGCCTTATTCTTCTATTTTGGCACACCATTTTTGCTTCGGCTATATTCATACATGTTCTCATGCAAGCTCTACGGTTGTTGAGGCTTTTAACAGGGCCATCCTCAAATATTTGTAGTATTTTATTATGCCAGGTCTTTTGCGGACGCCCTCTATTCCGTTTGCCTTCCATTCTCACCCTATATATTTTCTTAACTATCCTTTCCTCGCTCATACGTTCTGTATGACCAAACCATCTCAGCACTTCCTTCTTTATTCTGTCTTACATTCACTTCTAATTTGTTCATTCCTCACTCTATCGACCAAAGATTTTCCACACAACGCCTTAGTGACCGCATTTCAACCGCATTCAGTCTATTTTTATTTCCTTTTTGCCAATTCCAGGATTCACTCTTCCATTCAGAGTTGGCACTAGAACGCCATTATGTAACGCTAGTCTTGCTTCTTTTGATGGGTTCTTATTATCCTTAAGATGTCATTTATTATTACTTTGCCGTAATAAGTGTATTATGTAATCATGTAATATCAAAATGTTCATAAAATGGTTATACTTTGTACTCTAATGTTACTCTAGGCCCATCCATCAGGGTCAATAATAACCCATCAACGATATGTTTGCTAAAAAGAAATTCAAAAATTAGTAACAGTCTTGCGTTGTCAGTTAAAAAGGAATAAATTTTCTTATTTTAATTCCTTCTGTCTTTTTCTCAGAATAAATAATAATCTATGATTCTAGGTGACGTTTGCAAAAACGAGTTGATTCTCGCTGTCGATTTGAACGTCATCTACACGGGCAAGAGTGTTTGTAGCTTTTTACCTTATATTTATATCTCTAAGAGTTCAGTCATCGCGTTTTATTCTGTGGATATTATTGTATTTCCTGAAACAGTTGTCCCATAATTACTTTATTGACATACCAATAACAAACAAAAAAAAACTTTTTTTTTTGTTATCCTGACGATAAACCATTGGTTTCGAAACATGTTGAATTTTTTCAATAAATAAGTGGTGTTTACAAAGTTAATTTATATAAATTATAATTATGTCACCAAAAAATAATAATTTTGTTTTGTTTGAAGAAATAATTATTTTTCCTTGTTATTTATTTATTTTTAGTTATAATAAATAAAATTATTTCTAAAGGGTAGATTTAAAGAAGAAAATAAACATTTTAATATCACACAGATGCAAATTTTATTTTTTATTAAATACATTACGTAGTGTCTCGATCTGATAAACCGAAAACTTTCACCGGAAAACACATTAACTGGGTAACCACCCTATTTCCTTATCCCTAACTTTGGGGATGTCTCGTTCTTGATTCAGGCTTCAGAGCCGCAGTGCTTATAGTGATAGAATTTCGATGGAGTAAGGCTTTTCTATAAAAGTTTTTTTATAAATATAGAGTGTAGAAACCAGGTTTACATTATAAAGATTGCAATTACGTTTTATACATAATGTTTGACAGTTTTTCAACAAATATTTTTATTGCTAGCTGTAACCCGTCACAAATGACGGACTTTTAGTTTTATATTAAGAAGCTATTTTTATATCCTAGTGGTAAACAAAATTCGAATTTTACCTTTACAACATATACAATTATTTAAGGAAAATCACAAATTACAAACATGAAATCGTAGTTTGTTTGTGTTAACATGTAAACAGCACCATATAGCGTAGAGTAGATTGGTAGCGTTAATGGCGGACATTGTCAAATAGAGAATAATTTCGTTTTTCTTCTTATACTTCATTATATTATTATTTTATATCTCATCATTATTTGCGTCATTTGATAATATTAGTGACGAAAATTGTTCCACAGAGAATTATGCATTTTTTTAGGTTTTCATTGCATCTCCTTATTTAAATAATATAAATTATTTGCGTCATATGATAAGATTAGTGATCGACATTGTCATATAAAAATTTACGCAGTTTTTTTCCTTTTTATACCTCATCGTCATTTGCGCCATCTGGTAGCATTACTGATAGTAATGCTACCTAGATAATTTTGTTTTGTGTATTGTTTATAGATAGGCTATATAATCTCAAATTAATTATATTACAAATTAGTAATCCTTTTTTTCTTTAATATTGCTGAATTTCCTTTGTACTCCATGTAACAGAATGGAGAACCCTTCTCACAAAATAGTAATGATACTTATATATTTACAATTATTATTTTTAATGTAGGCATATATATATAATGTTACGTTGTAAATTTGAAATGAAACATACTCCATGCAAATAATGTACATTCGCGGTAGATACTTGAAATATTGTTTGAAAATCAAGCCCGGAGAGATGATAGCCGTACGCACGTCTGGCCGTTATAAAGACTTCTAGAATTTACGCGTAAAATTTAGATTCCAACATTGTATGTCAAATTCTATATAAACTTTGTCTGTTTTCAGGCTTTTTACGCGACATTTAGATAAACCATGTCATCATGATTTGTGCATAGTATAAATTGCAAATGAATATTCTACCCACGTAGGGCGCATAAAGAACTCTAATATCAACGTGAATGGATCCATCACGATAATTCTCACATACTAGATGGCACTGAGGGCCGGTGACTGGGAGCTTGAGCCATCTGAGGCCTAGATTTCACAATGGAAATACCCCAAGTACAATCGACCCAAGGGAAAGGTTCCAGATGCAACGATAGGCCAGATTATTATTCCAAACTTTGTCTGACGCAATCTGACGTCCATCCTGGAATTCTACTGGAAAATCTTTCAATCAGACTCGAAACGTGTTTTCACGAACGTGTAAAAGTGACACTTCAGTGACAAGTTACCCCCCCTGAAGATGAATAGTATGATCTGTTTGAAACGTCGGGAGTACAAAGGTCCTTCTCAGGACCAACTGACGCGCGATAACCGAGAAAATTTACCTCTTATATTGTTTAAAATTGTTTAAAATGTACACTAGAATATGATTATAATTCCCAGGTTTATTACACTATCATCACTTTCTTTACAATATTGTTACGAGAACTTGAAGATCGTGGCTCAGATTTTTATAACGACTTTCAATGGCCACGGGCGGGGGAAAGTGCGGAGCATCGATTACCAATTTCCTCGTTTCCGGTTTAGAGGGGAAGAGGAGAGGCGCGGTCGGGGAAGGAAGGCACGCCGAGGAATTTCAAACAAAGTCGTGCGCCATGAATTTCATATTTTATTGATTTTACAGAATAATATTTAAAAAAATCAACATGACATTAAATTACATAAATCAAGATACACATTATAGGTGTCTCATAGAGACGAAGCTGTTACGAGGAAGTAGATATGGATTTTTTTTGTTCATAGTGTTCATAGGGTTTTCATGGGTGTTCATAGGGTTTAAAAACTATCGTACCGTGATTACTTTACACAATGTAATTTAATTTCAAAGTTGTGTATATGTTTAACTTGCACACCTTGTTTCATACGTGAGTTGTATTTTTACTACCGCCATCTGCAATCGAAAACTTTGTCATTCCAATAAACTGGTACAGATGTCGCCATTGTTAATGATATATCTATATTTTTGATTGGAGTTGTAAATCTTTTTATTCTTCCGAATTATTAATATATCTTTAATATATATCTTGATTAATGATGTCCCTCTGGGATAAAACCCGTTGGATTCATATTGTGTTGTTGAAAAATTTGAATATACTCAAAATATAGATGACGATGCTTAAATTTGAGAGAGTGGTCCATGATAGTCTCAATGTCATTGATAATCAATAGAAATCTAAGTGAAGTTTGATTTGTAAATGAATTGCGCATCACATTTAGTTTAATTTGTCGTTTATTTCCGGTATATACAGGATTATTTCGAAAACATTAATAATCTTCTAGGACTATATTCTTGCCTTGATTATAAGTCGAAAATATTCAAGCAGTCATGACCTAATTTGACGGTTTTTATTATTTTATTTGAAGGGAATGAATTTTTCATAATCGATAAAAGTTACTGTAATAACAGATCAACGTTTTACAAAAAATAAGTCAGAAATATTGAAAAAAAATGCAATCTTGTCGCATATCTCCATAAATATTGATATAAGGAAATGGTTGCTTGAAAATAATCCTGCGAGCTTATTAATGTTTTCCAAATAACCCTGCATAAACCCTACTGCAATGACTGTTCAGCATTTTATATTGGTAAAACAGCACGTAGTTTTAATGTTGAGTTAAAAGAATATCAAATATATAATTATCATATTTGTTTTAAAAACAATAAATTTAAAAATACTCCAACTGAATCAACACGAGTGACATTGCGAATGCATTAATACAATAAGAACTATTTAGAGTTATTTTTTGAGAAAATAAATAATTGATTAATTACTTACGCGCAAATATTGAAACATCAGTTAAGAAACAAATGCACATAAATATTGAGCAGTACTCATCAGTAATATGATTTGAAATACAATTGTGACCATGTTTTGTAAACTTTAATGTTTAGATATTTATATATTAGGTCCTTACATATGAAATTGGCGTTTTGCCGTACTGGCAAATTTGATCTCAAATATCTTCTCTTTGGTAAGGAATTCCAAATCCAAATTTATACAGCTATTTATTCATGTATTTGTGTTTTGAAAATTATAATTCATTTGTTTTTTCCTCAATTGTTTTTTTCTTTGCGTCACTCAGTTTACAAAATGAAAAACTTGAAATATCGCGTTATTTACGAGTACGAGTTCCACCGTGGCACCAGTGCTGCAGAAACGGCTCGAAGGATTAATGATGTGTATGGCGACGGTGCCGCAAAAGAAAACACAGTGCGTTTTTGGTTCCAACGTTTTCGTTCTGGAAATTTCGACCTGCAGAACAAGCCCCGTGGACGGCCGGAGACCAAAGTTGATAATGAAGAATTGAAGGCTATTGTGGAAGCGGATCCATCGCAAACCACATCCTAGTTAGCTGCAGGCTGCGGTGTTAGTGATAAAACTGTTTTAATCCACTTGAAGCAAATTGTAAGGTGAAAAAGCTTGAAAGGTGGGTACCTCACGAATTGAGTGAAGCAAATCAACAAACGCGCGTTGACTGCTGCGTTGCATTACTCAACCGGCACAATAATGAAGGGATTTTAAATCGAATCATACCTGTGATGAAAAGTGGATCCTGTACGATAATCGGAAGCGCTCATCGCAATGGCTGAACCCTGCCGAACCAGCCAAACCATGCCCCAGCGAAAATTGACTCCAAAAAAGTTACTTGTGAGCGTTTGGTGGACTAGTGCTGGTGTCGTTCACTACAGCTTTCTTAAATCTGGCCAGACGATTACGGCAGATGTCTATTGTCAGCACCTGCAAACCATGATGGAAAAGCTAGCTGCTAAACAACCGAGGCTGGTTAATCGCTCTAGGCCACTGCTGCTTCATGATCACGCTAGACCACACACTGCACAACAGACGGCTACCAAATTAGAGGAGCTTCAATTGGAATGTCTAAGACATCCACCGTACTCTCCGGACCTTGCCCCAACAGATTACCATTTTTTTCGAAATTTGAATAACTTCTTGCAAAGGAAAAAATTCAACTCCGATGGGACAGTCCAAACCGCCTTCAAAGATTTTATCGATTCCCGTCCGAATGGTTTTTTTAGTAAAGGGATCGATGAACTACCTATGAGATGGCAAAAGTGCATAGATAGCAATGGTACATACTTTGATTAAATAAATATATTATAATAAAAAAAAATCGGCTTTATGTTCCTCCCATACTAAACGCCAATTTCATATGTAAGGACCTAATATAAAAAATAAAGCAAAGCGCCTAAATCATAAAATATATAATTAACTTCGTTGTCTCCAGTAGCAGTAAATAATTTGAAACAACCTGTACTTAATCTGAATTTCTAATTAATTATAAATGAAAATGAATTGTATATCTTGGAATTTCTTATCACAAATATTATACTATTCAGATTGTAATACATAATAACATTCTCTCAGATATTTATATTATTTGGATTTTTTCTAAAATATAAAGATATACGTAAAACTCATACTCAAGCATCTGGGATTAGAATTAAATCTCCAAAGTTTACTAATTTATTATTTAAAATATAATAATTAAGATTAATTTATTTTTTAGATAATATTTATTTTACTGATCAAAAATACATTTCAAAGTTGAATAATGTGTACTATTTTTAACATAAATTTTTAGAATAGGATACTTTTTTAGTCAAAACCTCATAAATATAACTGAAGGAAGAAGACAAATAGGAAGGTTTAGACAAGCTTACATATGTGAATACAATATTTAACGCACACACTTATTAGACTATATTGATAAAATGATCTGAAAATTCATATTTCCATTTATAGTAGGTATATTTATATACCTGTATATAAATATAGGTATATTTATATACCTACCAGCAAAAAAATTTGATTTGATTTTTTAAAACATTATTTGTGGGGTACAGTAGTAAAGGTAGCAATATCTAAAATATAAAATAAATGTTTTGAATGCAGTCACCGTGGATAATTAATTTAAGATTTACTGAATTCTAGATTTTATGTATTACAATATTATTTTATTTATTTTAGTATTCTATGTATTACCCTATCAAAATTAAATTTTCTATATAATATATTTATAGGCTATGTTTTCTATAAAATCTCGAGTTCAATATTCTATAAATAAGTAATCCTCGATGACTGCATTAATTTTTTTTTGTAAATTGCTGCATTTGCTTTTATGCCCCACATATGTACTATAACAGTACAATGAGTATAAACAAAAAAAGTAAAAAAATATATAAAAATAGAAAACTGACCGAAAAATATCGAGATAATAAAATATAAGATATCAAAAATGACCTACACATGGTATTTAATTCAATAGGATAGCCCAAAGCCTGATATGGGTATCATTGAGATCTCATGACGTACAAGAAGACATATACGAGTAAGATGTACATTGAGAACATCAAGTAAATATCCAATTAAAGTGGGGTACACCAAGGATCTGTCCTCAGTCCACTGCTGTTCAAAATAGTAATAGTATCTAACAATTTAGAAATGGACAGTTTTTTTAAGATTATACTTTTTACAGATTTACAGTACTGATACCAGATAACTTGCAAAACAACCTGGGAAGGTAGAAAAAGATCCTGTTTAATAGATAATTAACTAAAAATTAATAGGAATAATACAGAATATCTCTATCTGCCGTTTGAAGACCCAAATGAAAACTTTCAATGCAACTGGATGAGGAAATATTATCCAACTGTGATAATATTTCCTCAGAAGACAGAGACGGAGGATATGCAGCGGATGTCAAACATAGAAACGGTATGGGATGGATGAAATTTAGATCGGTAACAGGAATCTTCTGTGACCCGAAAATGCCTATAAAACTTAAAGGAAAGATATACCAGATTATTGTTAGACCCGCGATAATATATGGCTCCGTATGCTGGACTATGTACCTACACTACGCTAAGCAACTTGAAGCAGAAATGTCAATGCTTAGATTGTCAGCAGGAGTATTACTAAAAAATAAAATTAAAAGTTCCGCATTCTCGGTAGCCTGGATTTGGTAGCCTGGTAGCAGAGATGATGCGGGTACACATAAGAACACATAAGAAGGAGACCACTAGAGCATACCGTACAGCAGGCAATATCTGTGGAGCATCATTAACAGTCATCCAAAGGAAGATCAAAAACTCCCGGATGATTCAATACTCCAAAATCTCGCAGAGAAGCGGCTTGGATTAAAGCGACACTCAAACCGAAGAATATACGGGCTGAGAACGAGAAGATCCAAACACAACCCTAGGCAATGAGTTGAGATGGTACCATCTCAACTTATTGCCTAGGGTTGGGTAAGTTAGAAGAATAAGTTCAAAAAACAAGTTCTAGTAAACTACTTCTAGTTAACCACTTTTAGTAAACTACTTCTAGCAAACTATGTACTTCGAGTAAACTACTTCTAGTAAACTACTTTTAGTAAACTACTTCTTATTCTGTTAATGATAGATGTAAACTGTTTTAAAACAAATTATTTCTCGTGTTTACAAGAGTTTCGATTTTATTAAAGAGATAAGGTTATTATTACGGTTGTTGGACACATTTACGTGTTAAATAAAACGAATATTTTATACGAACCATATATACCGCTGAGAAGAAAATCTCGACGTTTCGCTGAAGTTTTATCCAGCGTCAGCAGGAGAGCGTCCTATCACCGCGTGGGTGGAGGCCGAACTGCTTCTTTCGGGGTCGTAAATTATATGTACTTTGTTGTGGAGTGCTCACTTCTTCTACGATAGAGGTCGCCAGTGTGCAATATGTACTAATTACATCAAGGCGACAAATACTTGATAGTTTGTAACTGAGTTCACGACATTGATTCCACCTTTAAGAGACGTCACAGAAAAGCCCGAAGATTTAATTAGTACATATTGCACACTGGCGACCTCTATCGTAGAAGAAGTGAACACTCCGAAACAAAGTGGATATTATTTACGACCTCTGAAGAAATAATCAGTTCACCTCCACCTCCGCGGTGATAGGTCGCTCTTCTGATGACGCTGGATAAGATTTCAGCGAAACGTCGAGATTTGCTTGTCAGTGAAATTTACGGTTCATATAAAATAACAGTTTGGAATTGCTATATTACGGCGCAAAAAAAAGTTGGTGAAAAATTAATTAATTAATATGTATCTATACTTGTGCTTGGTAGATATATATGATTTCAATATTTTAATATTTAGTTTATAAAAAAAACCTTCAATTTATTAACCTCCATCTTTAAATATATTTTGCTTAGTTGTGTTTCTTTATGTAATTTGAATTGAAATAATTAAATATTGGACATTCTTATATACACAGAAAACAGTAAACATTGCTGTTCTGACAGCTGTAAAGTTGCAAAATAAATACAAATATTAAGAACAATGGTACAGGTGTACTGGGCATATGGTATTACTAGTACGTGGATGTGAAAGCTAAAACCTAGTAAAGAGCCTAAGATGGCCTTTGAAACATTGTGCTGAAGGAGACAGATTAATATGAGGTGGACGAAAGTAAAATGAAACGACGAGATGAAATAGAGAAAAATACATTCTTCCTGAAGACCGATAGCGAACAGACGCGGAAAATATATTGGTAATGTCCTTCGGCACACGTTCGTAAACCAACAATCAGTGCCATTTTCTGCAATGCAACTGCAATGCCATTTTCGCTGTTCCAGTCAACTAAAACTAATCTCTTTTCACGTTTCATCACGAATTTTCTAGTACCCAGAAGTAGAACGTCTTATGCATAAAATTCATTAATTCACCCTTCATGTAAATAACATCTTCTTCTTCTTCCTCTTCTACCCCTTATCCTATTGGGTCGGGGTACCTGCACCGCATAGGAGGTTCCAACTCTTCCTATCATGGGCTTCGCTCTCCATGTCAGCCCAATTTAGTTGCAATCTCGCTTTACAGCAGTCCTTCAACTGTTTCCGCCAGCTCCTAGGACGGCCCCTTGGTCTTCTGCCTTTGTTCTTGCCTGGAATATCCACTTTGGCAGTCTATCTGCCGGCATCCACAATATATATCTCAGCCACCGTAACTGTGATTCCTCGATGTGTCAATAAGTGTTCCTCTTGGAGACATTATCTTATTTGCATATTTCTGATTCTGTCCCTTCTGGTAACTTCTACTATTCCTCGTAGAAATCCCATCCCGGCGGCCTGTAACCTTGAGCTGGTTCTTTCGGTCAAGATTCAGTGCTCGTGGCCATACATCAAGGTTGGCTTGAAAACTGATTTGAATAAATAAATAAATGAAAGCAAATCACATGATAATGATAATTATAATTAAACCAAATTATTTTTTTATATAAATCTTACATACTTACTACACTGACAATTCTAAGAACTAATTTTAACTTGCTTGCCTGCTTGCTGTGTTGTGGAAATATATTATCATTTTACATCTTATACAAAATATTTAAACCATATTGATTATTTTTATGGCTGACCGGTTTCGATTTCACCGTATCTTCGTCAGCACGGATGTACAACAACTGTTCCATTAATTAAAATATGTATGTAAAATAATCCATTGAAGGGTGGCCGCATGGCCACGACCATGGGTATGGGCAGAAGATGGTTAGGGCGAGTTTGGAGTGGGGAATATATTAAATGACGCGTTGTTCAATTAATTATATCGGTTATTAATTATATAACAATTGTTTTTTGAATAAGTGCTATTAAAATATATATAGTTGGAGCGAAAATGGACGGACTCACCATATCCTGTCTGCTATACGCAGACGATGCAGTATTAGTGGCTAACAGTGAAGCTGATCTGCAGTGCTTGGTATCCAGGATGTCCGATGTATGCATGCAGAGTGAACTTCTGATGAATGTCAGCAAATCGAAAGTGATGGTATTCGAGAGAGACGAAAGAGTGACTAAGTGTGATGTAATTATAAACAACGAATGCTTAGAACAAGTGAACGAGTTTGTGTATTTGGGAAGTATGTTTAGTAGAGACGGCAAGGCTGAGAATGATATCGAAAGGAGAGTAACTGCGGGAAACAAAGTTAATGGTGCACTAAATGCAATTATGGCCAATAAGAATCTGTCAAAAGAAGCAAGACTAGCGGTACATAATGGCGTTCTAGTGCCAACCCTTATGTATGGAAGTGAAGCCTGGAATTGGCAAAAGAGGAATGAAAGTAGACTGAATGCGGTGGAAATGCGGTCACTAAGACGCTTGTGTGGAAAATCTTTGGTCGATAGAGTGAGGAATGAACAAATTAGAAGTGAATGCAATGCTAGCTGTAGTGTGGTAGATAGAATAAAGAAAGGAGTGCTGAGATGGTTTGGTCATGTGGAACGTATGAACGAGGGAAAGATGGTTAAGAAAATATATGAGGCGAATGTCGAAGGCAACAGGAATAGAGGGCGTCCGCGAAAGACCTGGCACGATCAGGTACTACAAGTATTTGAGGATGGCCCTGTTAAAAGCCGCAACAACCGTAGAACGTGTATGAGAAGATGTACGAATGTGGCCGAAGCAAAAGTGGTGTGCCAGGATAGAAGAGTGTGGCGTTCAATCCTCTCTGCCTACCCCTGCAGAGAAACGGCGTGATGGTTAGTTAGTTAGTTAGTTAGTTAAAATATATTAGTACATTTTGTTTTATTTGCAATGTGTATTTTAATTTTATTTATTATGACATAAGTAGATTTTCTTTGAGAGTTGGACTTCGCATCGAAGGTTGCAAAAAATTAATATTTTCGTTGTTCTTTAACCGCCAAACGGGACCAGTCCACGACTGCGGACGCAGTAGAACGCCAGCGCATCGGGCGATATATCTTGCGCAAGACTTTGTCATCGAAGACCTATAACCATTTTTTATTCGCTTATATGAAACAATAAGAACCATCACATCCAGATTAAATAAAAATATACAGTTAAATCTTTCAATTCTGTGCCAATATGACTCAAAAATTTCCCGTTATGGAAATTACAAACTTTGATTTGATTTTTCCCTACTTTTTATTTCGATATCGTTATTCCTCGTCAAATTTGTTCCGGAATATTTTAAATGTTTATCTTATTGGTCAAAAGATTGGTCTCTTACGATGAATGTAAAAAAATATGATTAATTACTTGAAACATCGATGTTTTTCTATTGTGTGCTCATTTCTCGGGGATGATTAACGTGTTTCAGAAAGCCCTTTGCCGGGGACGTGTCCGCAGAGCGCTGCCGGTGTTAGCGCCCCCTGTAAAACAACCCTTCACGAGGCCATTACTTACTGACAGTCTTCCGGGGATTAAAACTTAAACTGCCATTTGGCTGTCACGGAACAAGACTTTGTATGGAAAACTTTTCGCTAACAAAATGACTCCAGTCACGACTCGGTACGCGAGTCGCACTCCTTCCGTTGTGCTCGGATAAAATCTGGAAAAGTGTGCATTACCAACTGGCGTCATTTCCAGTCCGAGATGGCAGACTTAAAATCCTGTATTATATTGACCCAAATAATATTAATTTTATTTTGTCTGACAGCGGCTGATCTCATTCCATTTTCAAAATTACTGTGATTTCAAAATTATTGTCTCAATTATAATAACATATCCATGTAACTTTGCGTTACGTCCGTTATTTTATTCTAATTCACGGTTATAAAATTTAACCCATAAAAAACAAGTTTTTACAATACTCCCTTTCTCATTTTCGGGATTCGTGTCTGTAAATGCGTCGGAGTATTTTCGTACAACTTACTGAGTTGTATGAAAAAACAATTAAAAATTTGAAAAATGCAAAATTATACTAAAATTATTAAATTTTTTAACGAAAATTTGATAGATCTTCTTGATCGTCGCCACGAGTCTGCTTGCAAAGTTTTAGCTTGATTGGATCACGGGAAAACGGTTAAAAATCGATCCAAAGTTTTTTCGTCAGACAAGCGAGCAATCAGATGCCACGAGTTAAAAGAAAGGGAGTAAAAACGAAATTAAACGGCCGGAGATGGGGCTTGAACCACGGGCGGAGTCCTACGGAAGTTGCCGTGACCGTATGTGCGGGACGCTTCAAAAATAGACTACATATAGAACTTAGCAAACACACAAACCAAGTATACCCAAAAAAATAGAGCGCACAATACATTTTCTAAAATACATACATCTTTACGTAGGTACCTACATTTAATGCTTTATGAACATTTTTTCCACAACCAATTGCATCTCCTGTGTGGTGTAATGGCTAGAATATCTGGCTCTCACCCAGGGGACTCGGGTTCGATTTCCGGTACCAGAATTTTTTTTTTCATTAAATTTTTGATTTTATTTTGATGCCAATTTTATTTTTAATATTAATTTTATTTAATTATTTTGTCAGGTTAGTTGTACGCACGCGCAATCTTCACAATCGCCAGGGTTTAAAATAGTAGGCGTCATTAACAACCGGCAGAGGAAATATAAAAAAAGGGTTAAAATATTTTGATAGAGTCGTTATTACTATTTCATGGGGCTTGGCTATAAATGAGTAAATATATGTTTATTCTTTAGGGACCGGCATCTTAAAGTACCATCATTTTTAACGGGTTACAGCTAGTTAAATAAAATAAAGACTCTATGACGGCTGCTTTTTTAATAATGAACTCTAATTTACATTTTCTCAAAAATATTTAGATTTTTTTTAATACTTCAGTATAATGAATTTTAAAAATAATAAGTGCATTATCATACCTCATATGTCATTGGTATTTACCATTAATCAAAATATAGAATTCTCTACGTAACAATGTCCATCATTAACGCTACCAAATGGCTCAAATAATTGTAACGTATAGCATATATGCAGTAAAAGAAGTAAAAAAGCACAATTCTTTATGTAATAATGTCCACCATTAACGTTATCAAGACACAGTTCTCATAGTCTTAACTGGCGGTCGAAATGTATAATAAAAGTACGCCATTTTTGACGGGTTATAGCTAGTAAAATGGTAACTATTTAGTATTTAGTCATTTGATAAGACTTGTATATTTTTCTCTAAAATGATTTCACATTTTACTTTATTGTCTTGTTGTTGTATTGTACATATCTACCAGGGTTACATGTGTAGTATAAATTTTTTATTAACTTACTCGTTTTCACTCCACCACTTGTCTTTCCTCTGTCTGATCCACTTTCAACACTTTCTTTCTACTTTCACTTTAATGTGATAAACTTTATGTGTAATATTTTTTTTCGTAATTATTTTCTTCAATAAATAATAAAAAGTAACCCATAAATACCAAGTTTTTATTTTACTCCCTTTCTTTGTAAATTAAGTTTACCATCATGCAATTAAATAATTGATTGACTGAAAATGAAACATGTCTAGACAAATACCTATGTAAAAAATCTCTAAAAATATCTCTTTATTATTTGATTTCTTCCCAAAAAACCGAAGTGTGCTGGCATCTGTGAACCAATTGTCATAATTTTCGAAATTCGTAGTGAAGTCCCTATTATACCTACCGACGGATTAATTCAAATTTTAATACTCCGTGACGTTGTCAGGCCGACACTCGTAGTAATCAAACTTTTGTAACGATTCCAATTTGAAAAAAAAATTAAAATATTTAAAAATCCAAAATTATACTATAATTATTAATATTTTTAACGAAAATTGGATAGATCTTCTTGATCGTTGCCACGAGTCTGCTTGCAAAGTTTCAGCTCGATTGAATCACGGGAAAAGGGTTAAAAATCGATCCAAAGTTTTTTCACCCGGCAAGCCGGCAAGCAAGCAAGCAAGCAAGCAAGCAGACGCCACGAGTTAATATAAAGGGAGTAAAAAGATGAAATGTTTTAAAAATGCTGACAGTACGAACACATGAAAATGAATATTAACGCGTTTTCATTTTGGGTTACTTACTTACTTACTTACCATCACCACTTACTTACCATTCGCCATGGGGGTAGGCAGAGAGGATAGAGCGCCACACTTCTGTCCTGACATACAACTCTCGCCTCATCCACATTCATACATCTTCGCATGCAAGCTCGCCGGTTGTTGAGGCTTCTAACGGGACCATCTTCTAGTATCTGGTTAATCAGGTCATGCCGCGTCTTCCGTGGTCACCATCCCTTTCTGCCATCAACACTTGCATTATATATCTTTCTTACCATCTTTCCTCATTCATTCGTTCAATATGCCCAAACCAACTGAGCGACCCTTTTTTAATTCTATTAATTATGCTAAGATCAGTTTTACATTCGTTCCTAATATCTGTATTCTTTAATCTATCATAAATTGATTTGCCACACAAAATTAACATTTTTTTGAAGTTGAAGGGATTACACGAGTCGCGGTTATATTTACGAGAATCCTACAAACCAGAGATATGTTTGTGAAATTCTCACAAACCAGAGTGGATTTCCGGTTTCGTCCGGTTCAATCCGATCCCAGTGTCTTAACAGCTGTGTGCAATCATTGCTATTAAAATAATCAAGAATCAATTTCATGACCAAATTTTAAACATGTTTCACAATAAGTGATAAAGATTAGCGGAATCAAATTATCAGGAGTACTAAATTTTGATACTGCAACTACGTCGATATTTAAAAAAAACATTCAACAGTCAATGAATTTTACTAATCGACAAATAGATATGATAATAATAGATTATCTTAATGTTTCATTGGAGTAAAAACTCCTATTTATTTATATATTTGAATTTGTATGATTTGAAACAAGCTCAAATAAATTTCTAGTTTTAATTATTGTAAATAAATTAATGATTCCTGGTAATTAATCAACCGAATTGACAATAATGGCTCCCAAATTGATTGCCAGCCTTTTAGTTGATGGACGTTTCGTTTCGCACGGAAAATAACGCAATAAAACTCGGCGAGTTTCCGCGAAATCTCGTGCATTTGGAAACGGGCCGCAGTGATAAATGAGGGGATTTGCATTGCGTCGGAACTTTGTAATGAAATGCTAAGTTTTTCCCTCCTCCCGGAGTTGTCGGCCAGGATCGGTAATGAATCTCCCGCGGGATTTAAGGGCACGTGTCCCCGCGGCGGAGCCTTTCATATTCCGGTCACATCGCGCCCACCCCGCCTCGCTGGGACCGCGACCGCTGGAGCCTCTCTATCGAGGCTGTTTCAGATAAATATTGCCACAAATTTTGTACAAATTTTTCCCCTTTAATTGTGAGCTATAGCCGCGAAATAGATCGAAATTCTTATTCCTTGTCTTTCAGAAGAAGAGTCTTACTTCGGGATGGTAACCCGGCAACTGCGTGTAAGATTAAGCTCGAAGTACAACCCCCGGAAACAGCGCGCGGACCATTACGCGCTGACAATCGTACCCAGAAAAAATATAAACAAAGAATGTAGAAAAACCAACCACTAATAATGGTGAAAATTTTGTGAAAAAATTCATGAGGTTTTAAAGAAATGTTTATTTTCAGCAATAGAACACATTAAAGGACTTGGTTGATAAATGTTGAATTACATTAAGAGAATATAATTTTTTTCTAGTCAATATACACCCTCCTCATGCAAAAATGATTTATTCGAATATTAATGAAATGAAATTATTGTTTTTTTTATGTCCGTAATATTCACAAAGCTTAACATTTTGTTATTCTTTATAACTCGTCTTGGAGAAATACTTACTCTAGAATGTACCATGAAAAAACTTTGTTCGCGCGGAGTTGTCTTCGAGAAACCCTTCAAATTTTCATTTTCATTATTTTATTTCATTAGTTAATTTATTTTTTATAGATTTTGGGCCCACTTACTCGAGCAAACTATATCACAAATACACCTAGACTCGAGTAAATTGTAACCTCACCAGTATTCGAACCCAGAACCCTCAGTTGTGAGAAGATAGTGTCATGCCTATTGGACTACAAGGGCCGCTATTAGTTTAATAGAAAAGGCGTATTGGCGGAAGGAAAGTGTCGCGGTTGCAAGTGGGTATTTATTTTTCACCAGGAGACAAACTCCGGGAGCAAGTGAAGAGGTACAAGTCAAATATCAGAGTAGGTATTATATTGTATTATGGTCGACGACGACAATTTAAACTGCGCGTGCG
>JADDOH010015574.1:0-18848 GCA_016648135.1 Agrypnia vestita
AAGCATTTTTGGGAATAGGTTCTAATATCTTCCTGGCACATCTAACGCCATTTTGAAAAAAAAAATTTTTTCTTCCTAAAATATTACTGAGCATGTTATTGTAACTATTACATTTTGTCGATGCAATTATTATGGTTGTAGGCTACGCTTACGCCATCTATTAGAAAACACAAAAACTTTCTACTAAACGAAATGCTTCAAGAAAAAGGTCAGAATACATTTATTATTTACATAATATAATAATATAATGTACAGAAAAATAAATCAATTACCATTTTCAGCAGAATATGAAGCATTGGTTTCTTCATAAATGTGCATAGTTAAATAAAGTAGTAAGTACTTATATATTTAAATAAATGCAAATAATTTTAGTCAGAGGTAGTTAATTTGGTACATGAGAGAGAAATTCAGTGTGTGATGAATGATTTTTAATGCAAACCTTAACAAAATAGGATGTCCAGGGAGGCTCATTGCACTGTTTTAAATAAGCTGTCAGAACTTCTGAAGATGAGGGTTTCCTGTAAGCTCTAGCATATTTTTCTATGTTATATTTTGGAAGTTTCAATCTAGTTAAGCATTCCATTATCTGTAAATATATATATATATATATATAAATCAATAACACAGTGAAAAGACATTTATATTCATTTGATTAAATCGAAATGATTGGCATCACAATTTGAAAGAATCCTGTAGTTCTGTTTATAGGTTATGACAGTTTATGTAATTTATAAAATAGAAGATATTTAAAAGAAATGAAAGAACGATATCATTAAATTTTATTTATGAATAAGTTTTGTAATACGTAAATACAAAAATGTTATATTATCGCTTTCATATTAGAAAATTACTTCAGATCAGCTGACATTTGCCATTTGACAGTTCTCTTTTACAACTCGCATAAAAACAAATGGTGTTCATAAAATGAAAGATTTGAAAGAAGCAACAATATTTACAATCGAAAAAGCATACTTAAAAAAGCATATTATTGTGTTTTGTTGTATTTTAGTGTGTAAATAAAAAAAGGTTAATTCGCATTGCGTAAAACAAAGGACTGCAGCAGAAATACGTAATCTGAAAAGGTATACATTGTGAACAAGTGCAATCATTGAACAGGTAATTTCTAACATGGCGCCGCGAATATTTGGCGTATTGTCAAAATAGCATGCCACCTCTTGTTTTGTGCAAATTTAGCCGTACTCGCGAAGTAAAGTGAAATTATATGTATAACACCGCTAGCTCGAACGAGCGTCTTCCGATTTTTTTATTTTTATTATCCGACGAGTGTTCTGTTTGAAAACAATCGAATCTGTCAACGCAGACGCTAGGTGTTTTAAACATTCCACAGGTGTGTGGGTGGACATGTGAAAGTAGTTAGTAAAGTTTTAAGTGTGCACGATATTCGTTTTGAATATTTTTAATTACAGTTTTATTGATAATTGTCCACCTTTTGTGTTTTGATTGTGAAAGTGAGGTGCTTCTTTATTACTGCAAACGATGCCCCGTGAACTAGACAGGTTTGTACAACCGTCATTTTGTATGCAAGATTCCGCGGTTTCTTTTTGTTTACTTGCTCGTGAAACAGAACACAATTATCATAATGTTTTAATGTACATATGAATTCGAATAAATTCTTTCGCATATCAAACTTTTTATGTTATTTATACCATGTTTAAACAGATGGAAATGTTCATCAAATATGTAAAGCTAAAGCTGTTTTTCTAACGCTAAATAAGTTTTTCTTTTCATTATTATGATTCTTTTTATACTGTTAACAATATTTGGTTACATAAATAATAGTGCTTCTTTTAGTAAATCATAAATATTGGATCATCATCACCTATAATATAATTGTGGGTAAGAAATATAGAAGTATTGAATTTTTTATCTAACGTGAATGATTATTTATCAAATTTAGTGTAAATTGTTTTTGACGACTTTTATAAAAACTTTGATAAACATTAGAAAATATCTAGCATGGAAGTAGGGACCACTGTCAAAAAATCCGTCATTTATGTCGCAGAAAATGAGTTCACTTTCCGGGCAGAAAGAATCGTTAATACATCAGTGAATTACTACGAAATTGGAATAACAGATGCTCAGGCAATTATTTACACTTACAAGAATTGCTTCATACTTCGAAATCCAAGCATCATTAGATGTTGTTCCTTCCGGATCACCCGGTACCACAGGATTTTTTGTCAGGTGTCCGTAAAATCCAAGTTAAAATATCTCAGATTTTTTTGACAAATCTTAAACACAAAAAGTATTAATAGTTTTATATAAAAATATTTTGCACTTTTATTTATTGCGTATTTTTTTAACCAACTTATTTTTGATTCATCAATGTAATTTCTGTATTGAACGAATACTTATATACCTAATACTTTCTAGATACTAACATAATACAAATATACATCCGAATAAGTGTCTTATTATACACATTAAAAGTAACAATACAATTTTTCAAAAATTTTTACACATTCGAGAGTCCTTATTTTTTTTGTATGTGGTATACCTAATTCTTTGCCTCCATTTAAAAATTATTTTCATAATTCGTTTCCTAAATATATATTACTATCAGTTTCCATTTGGCATATGTTTAAAAATGTCATCATGTCAGTTTTTTTATAAAAAAGTGAAAAAATATTATTATGGAAAAAATTATTATGCGAAAATTAATTCAAAACCATGTGCTATGAAAACAGGATTATCTTTGATCGTTCGAATGCTGTGTGCAAAAGCCAGACATTGCATGTTATCATTCTATAGAAAATAATAATTGAATTAGATTGTTGGGCATGTTTTAATTGAATACAATATATGTAACTAACACATATTAAATTTTCTTTTTCTTGTGTCCTATCCGTTCAACGGACATTGGCTCTCATGAATTTATTTACTGCAGTCTGAAGTAGCTCTGCAGTAGACTGGTCAAACTACCATCTTAGGTTTTCAGCCAAGATGTTCTCCTTGCAGGGTCCCGACATCCAGCAATCTTCCCCTGCATCGTGACTTGCAAGATCTCGCACTTCTCAACATGTCTCATTAGATGTCTGAGATATTGAAGTTTTCTAATGTTTATTGTTTAAATTACTTGTTTATCTTTATTCATCCGAACCATAACATCTTCATTCATAACTCTGTCCTGGCTTATTTTGAGTATTCTTCAGTGGACCCACATCTCAAATGCTTCAAGTTGCCTTGAAATTTTTCAGAAGTGTCCATACTTCCATTCCATAAAATAATATTGGGAACACGTAGCATCGAACCATTCGCATTCATATTTTAAATCACTTTGTTAAATATCTAATCAATATTTCTAAATCATGTGTAATTTATGCGTACGTGCCGCTATTTAAAATGTCATCACAGGCTCTGCCTAAGTCTTTCCCATAAGAGATAAAGGGCTCTCTCGAGGATTGCTCTTTCTCTCTGTCCTCATGTTTATTCATTCATCTTTTGTACATCACTTCTTTGACTCGTCAAGCTTTAGGGCGGCTAAAACTTTACCTGCAACTACCAGTGCAAGGCCTTTAATTAAGGATCTTGTCCATCATGTCTTCGACTGATATGTCCAATATTTTTTGGACTGTATGTGTAACCTCAGTTCTCTGGTTAATTTGTATATTGGGTAACTTCTCTATTTCCTAGAGATATTTCAAGTATAGCCCTTTCCATTGCTCTTTGAGTTTAATTTGTGTATGACGTTGGCGATGAGGGTCCATATTTCCGCTTCTTGGTCTCACTGGGAGCATGCTCTGGTTAAGGTTTTTTGTCTTCACTCACTTTACCAGACAAACTTTGAAATTTCACAGTTATTTTTCGTTTTATGGAGAAAGTTAATTGATCCCCATGGTTTTTGATAAACAAGCAAGCGTGTAGAGTAGCCGGCAAACATCTTGACAATTTTCGGCGTAGTGGGGGGAAGTTTACGCACTGTACCATTCCACCAACGAGACCCAAAATTTGTCCACTGCGCATTCCCCCACTACGCTAAAAATTTACAAGAAGTTTGCCGGCCACTGTACCCACCTCAAATTTCAGTTGCGTATTGACCCGCACGGTCAACCAACCACAGCAAGGATAGCTACTAATACACTTCGTTCTGCGTATTATATACAATTGTATCAGTGTGCCAAAAAGTACAAAATTATGGGACACAGATTGTTTTATTGCATCCGTTTTTGTTCATCTTATAAATAGTATTTGACAATACCAGTTTTGTAAGGAATGTGTTTTTAAAAATTATTTTATCAATATTTTCTTGTGATCTATACAGGTAATTCTGAACATGTACAATATTGTTTCCACCATTTTTCTTCTTGTGTTTTTTTCTAGGTCGTACACATTGTGTGTGCGTGTAAAAGTATTAAGTGTAAAGGAAGCGGGCCTGAAATGTAATTAACCATTGAATGCCTCGCCGCTCCATTGTGGCATCAGCGTACTGATCTAACCATTGTTTCTTTGCAGTTCCCATTCATGAGATTTCGTGAGAAATGGATAAATTAGCTGAAGAACACCATACCTTAATTTCTTCGGGTGAGCAATTTTAAGTTGAATGTATTCCGGGTATATAAAATAATTAATTTATCAAAATGGAATTTTCAGCAGTGATATTTCAATTGTCTGTGTTATAAATATTGTGATTGCAACCCATAAATAGTGGAAATGTAATATTATTTTATATATAACTGAAAATATATCTTAACTCTCACTCTGCACAAATATTGTTTTCAGAGTTTTGTAATTAATAATTAGATGTATATTTTTTTAAATTTTCTTTTATTTTGTGTTCTTATACAATTTTATGTTTTGTGTGCTTATATCAACAATTCACACAGTTAGTAGCATAATCTCTAATCTGACAGTTGTGTTGAAACACTCACATTTTTTAGTAAAATGTATGTATGATTAAATAAATACATAATATATTTTGTATTACTATTTTTAGAAGTCAGCGTTGAAATGTGCCTGATTACTTGGCCTCAGTGCTCATGTACCCGAATGTTCGTGAAACAATTTACTTACCATCACGCCATTATACACACACTTCTGTCCTAACTCATTGTCAACAACTTAAAGAACGCCTCATCCACATTTATAAATCTTTGCATACAAACTCAACGATTGTTGAGACTCCTAACAGGACCATCCTACAGATTCTGATTAATCTGGTCAATTCTGATTAATTCTGATATCTTTTTAAAAATAGTTTTTGTTCTGATCATGGATACGTAGGTGTGTGAAAGTGGAAATAGACTAATACTTTTCGAAAAGGGTTTCATGCATTTCATTTTTTATTCGTAATTAATAATTCCTGAAATTGTTACTAATGAACGTTATTATTAAACTAGTCTGTTGCCCTTCCTAAGTTGATTGTTTAAGTTTTTAATACATTTTTTTAACCACAAAAGCACCCAAGCTTGAGTAAATCACATATGTCTACTGTGACCTCACCGAGAATCGTGCTTGGACCCTCTTAGTGAGAAGTCAGTGTCTTGCTCATCGGGATACGAGGGTCGCTACTATATTATATTGTGATGGATAGATTACATCAGGCAAAATGTTGGTAAACGATACGTTGCATTAAAACCTTTTCACTTCTGCCGATGTGCATTCATTCATTATTGATTCCATGCCTCTCCTTTCTTCCTCTCCACAGCTCTTTGCTATTGTATAATTGATTTATAAAGTAATGAAATAATTTAATTAACGATAACAAGGTTTATTCTTTTAATTATTTAAATGAAAACATTATGAATGAATGGATATTAAAACATATTTGACATTCATCACTGACACACATAATGCAACATGTCACATTTTATTTGTCGAAATAGCTTTCCTATTATCATTATCTGAACAAAAATTTATTTATTAAAATTCTTTGTATATTCTTCTTTGTAAAACGGCGCGGAGTCAAATAGCTATTTTATATTCTTCCATCATATGATTGATAACTAAATTTATTCATTCAAACGGACAATCTTTTTTTTACTGGGTATACTTATAAAAGCTTTAGGTGTATGTGTCATTAGGTATGTTATTATTTCACTCATAATCATTAGGTATCTTTTTACAGCAAGTGTTTTTTGACAGTGTCAGTGACATTGTTTTTGGGAATGCATTTTTTGTTTTAATCAGTGTCACGCCGTAGGTATACATTAGCAAATTGGGTTATTTACCTGGGAACATGTATCCTTTAGATACATTTCATTCGTAGTTGTCTTCTTCAAGTGTTTAAACCTTATTCTGTAAAGGAATTTAACCCCATATTTTATTTTATTTTTTAAAATTGTGATGCATCGTGATATCATTCATTGTATCATGCCGGAGCCTTATGATATCATTTTGTCTATTAATTGCTTCATGGGGTAATTATTTAATAATTCATTATAAGCAGTGTATAATGTATGTAAATTCATGTAATAATATGATGCTTTTTGAGTAGTTATTGCTTTATTGGTTATGACTCTCGCCTAGTGATCCATTGGTTGGTGGTTCGTGTCCCATTCCAGGATAGCAGGTTATTATGATATATTATATTTAGATTTCCTTTTCAGTAGAATATATGGTTCGTATAAAATATCCCTCTTTATTTAACACAAATGTGTCCAACGGCCCGTAATAATAACCTTAACTCTTTAATGTCTGAGTTAGCATTTTTTTTTTCAGTGTTTCTAACTTATTTTTTGTAAAGCGTTGCAATATCATTATAGTAACTTGTATCGAATATGAAAAATTATTCCCTTCAATACAAGTAAAATAAAATAATAAAAACTTTCCAATTCCAATTGGTAAACATTCCAATAGGAATTTCTGCAGGGTTTTTATCATTTTATTTAACTTATATTGAAACAAATGAATTTTTCGTAAGCGATATAAGTTACTGATAGTGCAATGTTTTGTAAAAAATATGTCAGAAATATTGAAAAAAAAAATGCTAACTTTGATATTGCATAACCCCATAACTAATGATAATAGGTCATGGCTGCTTGAACATTTTCGACTCATAATCGAGGCAAGAGTATGGTCCTGCGAGGTTATTAATGTTTTCCAAATAACCCTCTATATCTTTTATTTCTATTTTTTTTCGAAATATACGTTTACGTATAGTCTTTCTTCAATATTCTCACTGCATGCCCCTGATATAACCATGGTGGACTTTGACACGAGCACGAGCCTACACGAGCAGCATCACACCTACATAAACACTCTCGTATACCTTAACCACCTCACATAACAAACATAAAAGCAATCCTCCATGACCACTGTGCGCGCGCGGTATGAGGGTGTATTTTTGGTAATTATTTTCAAGCAAACGATACATGGATTTTTTATTATTTATTACTCATAGTATATATATACATATTGAAGACTGCATATAAATTTTTGTACTCAATTCTAAAGTATAGTTTTCGGTGTACGCTGCTTCCAAGAAGAGACTCTGACGAATTTGCTGCTGGGTGGTTGACAGCTATTAAGCCATATAAACAACCGAAAAATAAAATAAAAATATATTTAGAAACCAGACGTATAGGTTTATAGCATCACGTAGGGGAACTTCGATATCTAAAAAAAATGGCGGACTAGCTAATTTTATTTTCCATTTTTTATACAAAATTTTCATCATTTATTGAAAAAAAAATAGAAAGGGGCCCTTTATAAAAAAAATCCCTACGCGGTGCCATAGAGACTGGATTTTCAAACAGTTTACGGCTTAGCGCATGCAAATCGGATGTATAGTTTTTCTGATATGCTGTCAACCGGGTTGAAAAATGTACTTTTGAGAACAACGCGTTCAAATTTTTGCTGAAGGATAATTCAACATACATACATTTACATTTTAAACCGCTGTATCTCCGTCAATTTTACAAATTTCTTTAAACTATTTGGTGAGAACATTCTTAACAAATGCATCTTTCAGAAAATGAAAAAAAAATAACAAGAAATATATTTTCACAGTGGTCTGGGACCTCAAGATATGTTCTATTAAATATGACCTAGGTCTTTCGCGGTTACCTTGCCTATTTCGATTTCCTAACGGGTGTTCGTGAATGGCCCCCGTGTTTTGGGACACGCTGTGGATTCGAGTTAATTATTGCAAACCGGTAGAAATGTCTATATTTTAATGGCCGCATTGTTTCGACGCAGAGCGCGGTGTTTCCGTGCGGTTTAAATATTAAATTGCTTACTCAATGTTGTCGGGAACTTTCGTGGCCAATCTTCTATATCAATGGAGTGTGTGAAAAACTCTTTTCACCGTTACTAGGCGGCCATTAGTGGCGTACTTGCATTCTTATCAAATTCCACGAATTTTTCAGACCTGCGGACGCCAAACGGAATTGGGAGAAATTGATGTATAGAGACCTAAATTGAAACGATGACTGAAGGCCGTTTCGTTCACTTGATTTATGCTGTGCTATTCTGAAAATAGCAATATTAGGATGTCAGATCTTTATCCCAACATTTAGTACACGAAAATAAAAATGAAAAATAAACGAGGCGTAGACATACGTCGGTGGTGTGGTCAGAGGGAGAAGGAAGCACATGACGGTTGTCCGTCAAACGTTAAATATAAATATAGTCCAACAATATTTATCTTTTCTATGGTTCAATTTGTTCAATTCAATTCAATTCAATTCAATCAATTCAATTTCAACGTGACAATTTTGCCATAATCAGGACGCTGTGGAAGAAGAACTTAATAAGTGCATATATATATATGAAATAATCTTTTTTCTATAAGCTTTAAGTAAAGCATTAGTACATATTTCACGTAATTTTAGTCGAAACGTGAGAATTGTGAGGTTACGTTTGCGATAAGTACTTCGGTAAAATGTTTGAAGCTCTGTCAGACAAGACCCCCTGAATAAGAAGGTACCGAAGAAACCAATCCCTTTTCTACAGGCATTGCAGACATCGGACACCGTAAATTAAGGTATCTACTTTGAGAGAGATGTGAAAATATACAAATCTCCTTATGTGTATACCTTATGTCTCGTTTATTTTTTTTATTCTCGTCTATTAAGTGTTGGGATAACAATCTTAAGATCCCAATTTGGTATTTTCGGAATACGGCCGATTATAATGATATCCCTCACCACACACAAGAATCGTAATTCTTTTTGGTGAGGTACACACAAAAAAAATTTAATTGTTAATATTTTTTTGGTATCTTTGTAATAAAATATTATATATATGTTAAATCGAAGGTTTCGTTTCACGGGTACAATATGTGTTAGTTCTAACTACTTTGGGGGATTTTGACGCGGGTTACCCCCAAAGTAGTTAGAACTAACATATATATATATATATATATTATTAATTAAAAAATAATATGAAATAAAAAATTGTTTTCCCGAGAATAGGCGGGGTTATCATCCATATATTTGCCTGATAGATGGTCCCGATTTTGTTTCATTGATAGGAAAACATCAATGAAATGACCAATAACAAAATTACCTTAATATAATGTTAATGTGGTTTCATTTTTACATTTTTATTCCCATCCCTAATTCCTAGTCTTATCTCTTTTTTACCGCATAAACTAAATAAATAAATACACCAAAGAAAAATATTATTTCCATACTCGAAATGATTCAGCTCTATTAAAATTACACTTTTGGTACCTTTCCAGAGAACGGCCTTGACTCGTAAAAGCTGATTATTCTCGGTAGGGACTTGTATTAATACACGAATAGTTTTTTTTTCTTTTGTGTGTCATTTGTGGTCAGACAAGAAGCGGGAATGTTCTGCGGTCGGTTGAATGTTTTTGTGGGATCATTTTTCTGATGATCATGTTGGACATTAATGAAATCGATCACGCTGACGCGTTCGAGTATGATCAATTTCATTAATTTTTTTATCGGGTAGGTATTTTTGCCGACAATGCCTACATATCTTTTGTCTCGGACGCTATCCCGGCATGTGAAAGTCATAAGATAGTCTTGTTTTAATTCGACGGAAGATATTTAATCTTAATCTTATTTCAATGAATTTTATAGTGTTGCTGTACACATTTTTATTTTGTAAACAAATATTTAATTAATTGGTTAAACCGCTTGGAGGAGGTGCTAATTTTATTTCTTAATTGGTATTTAATGAAGTATAAATCAAACAATTATTTTATTGGAAATTTTTTGAATAAAAAAACAAAATAGCCGCGTCATGTCAAGTGCCATGGAGCTCCTCCGCCGTGACTGAAATGTAACTGTCCCCTTGCACGTTAGGCCGAGGCATAAAAGGTCAAAGGTCGCGTACTTATTAGAGAAATAATTTTTTTTTGTCAATCTACAATGTTTCTCAATCAATTGAAGAAAAATTTATTTATAAATGTGATATTTCTCGTTCCTTTTTTATGTTCTCTGGCATTTCATTGAAGATTTTCATAATTATTTGTATCATAGCTTTATGACTATGATATAAAGAACTATGACCTTTTCCTAAATGGCAGTATTCCTTCCTCATGTATCATGTTTGGTTTGTCCAATTATGTTCAACCACAAAGTTAACGTTATAAATATAGCTTACATTTTATTATGCACGCATTTATAAATATATACAATGAAAACAAATTATTAGACTTATCAATTTCAAAGACGAAACTTTTCCAGTCCGGGGAATTGCGACGTTGTATCAACTGGCACCCCGACAACTGCGCGCCGACAATCACGCACAGACAACTGCGCGCAAGACTAAAGCGCGCAGTACAAACCCGTCGGCGCATAGATAATTTCGCGCCGACAATAGGGCATACAACAAAATTAAAAATAATGAATAAATAAGTTATTTTACTCTAACTGTTAGTCCACTAACAAGGGTGGAAATTTTGTGAAACTGTCCATGAAAAGGTTTATCTTCAACTTCGTTGGAAAACCTCGAATTTCATCAAAATGATGGAAGTTATTTTTTTCCTTATCATTATAAACCCACATTGTACTAAATTCATTTATAAATAAATGAAATGTCTCGAACAAACATGCACTGGGAAAAGTTGTATCTCAGACACGAAGGAGGAGCTCCACGGGAATAGTCACGACTCAGACATTTTTATTTTTTTACAAAAAATTTCCTATAAAGTAGTAGTTTAATATGTACCCTAATACGTGCCAATAAAAAAATAAAAAATTAGTGACCACTTTGTAAAAATCATTGGGTGGTGAAATCCTTAATTTAGCATATCAATCTATTTGGTTACCTCAGGGACGAACTCGAAACTTTTTCAAACCGGGGAACTACGGTGTTATGTAAACCATTAAAGATTATGAACACTTTGATACTTGTATATTTAATCTTTCGTAAATAACATGCGGGGTATAAAAAATAGCAAAGGCAGCAATATCCAAAAAAATAATAATGCAGTCATCGAGAGTTTATCATAAACTGAATTCAAGATTTTATAGGAAATATAGCCTATTAATTTAAATTTTGAAACGGTACCAAGATTTACATACCTAGGATCCCTGATAACAAGCAACAACAATACTACAGAGGAGATCCAGAAGCGCATAGTGGGCGCAAATCGCTGTTTTTTCCGCCTACAAAAGCAGATAAAATCCAGACTGCTGTCCAGAAATACCAATATATTAGTGTACAAAATGCTTATTAGGTCAGTGCTCACGTACGCAGCTGAGACGTGGGTACTAACTAAGAGGAATGAGCGAGCACTGGACGTTTTTGAAAGGAAAATTTTGAGGCGTATCTTCGGACCGGTTCTAGAAAATGGACTTTGGCGCAGACGTTACAGCAATGAGCTCTATACTCTATTTAAGGAGCCAAACGTCACAAAATTTATAAAACTGGGAAGACTTCGGTGGCTGGGTCATGTGGAGAGAATGTCCGAGCATCAAGCACCAAAGTCCCTGCTAAACTCAAGGCCAAAAGGGCGATGGAGTTTAGGAAGGCCAAAACTAAGAGAAACTGGAGAGAGCCTGGCACTAGACCGAGATGAGTGGAGAAAAATTATTGAGGAGGCCAAGACCCACCAAGGGTTGTAGTGCCAAGAATGATGATGATGATAGCCTATTAATTTATAGGAAATATAATTTTGGAAGGGATAGATGCGTAAAATCTAAAATTTAGTACATTTAAATTAGTAATCTTCCGTAACTGTATTCAATTTTTTTTTGATGTTGCTGCCTTTGCTTTTATGCCCCACGTCTATCAACTTCACAAAAAAATGTGTTTTCATTCTAATAATAAAGTCCGTGCTAAGTGTCAAGAAAAAACTGACCGTTTTCGAATCTGTGTACAGGCCCACCCCAGTATATGGCCATCGAAGTTTTGAGTTTCCTAAGGGGTTAGCGGGATTCACCTGGTGCAAAGAGTGAGAAGAGCATACATGTAGCCCCTATTTGTATATATAGAAAAATTGCAAATGATGTGCCTTGGTTATGTGTTAAGAATGCCAGAGAGAGTACCAAGAAGTATCCTCTTGGCAACCCCGGAAGGAAGACGACCGGTGGGTTTCCCCAGATCAAGCTGGGAGAAGCGAAAAAAGTCTACGAAAACAGGATGAGTCTTGACTGGTTAACAGGTCAGGGGAATAGGGAAGCAAAAAGGAATGAAGATAGATTTTTCACAAAATATATATTATGTTTAATACAAAAATAGATTGCCTTTCACGACCCTGACCTCACATCTTGCCCGGCTATCGGCGGCTTTTGTAGTCGCAATCGGATAAGTATTTAAGTGACAGGGTTACGCGCTCTCTCTGCACTCTCCCGGGAAAATGGGTCACGGCCCGCGGCCCAGGGTCGGGCCGACCCGACCGCGCGCGAAAGGTCGAAAATATCGACCTCTGCTCTGGCGGCGCTGATTCGATAAGCGCGCTGTTACGCTATTAGGGTGCTACGCGCGGTTGTAAGGCTGAGATGCGATCTTCAAAGGCGGCGGCAGCTCACCTGGTAATGAGTACAGGGTGTCTAGTAACTAGTAGCAAAAACTTTGGAGTATTCTTCATTCAATTTTGAATAGAAAATATTCTTCACACGTATGGTGAAATGTCGACAGTTAGGTAGAGAGATAAACAACATCAAAGTTCGCATTTTTTCAATATCTTCAGTAAAACGTTGGACAGTAACTTATTTGGTATATTAAAAAATTATTTGCTTTGATACAAGTCAAATAAAATTATTAAAACCTTTCAGGAATTTGAAAAATATTTTTTTGTAATTTTTTTGTCATTTTATTTGATTTGTGTTAAAGCGAATAATTTTTTAATATTTAATTTTACTGTAGGGATTGATACTCGCAAAATTTTACAGAGAATAAATTAAAAATATTAATAAAAAAAAAGCATACTTTGAAATTGCTTATCTCCATAACTTTTGACATTTCACCCATACATAATGTAAAGCATATTTTCTATTCAAAATTTAATGAAGAAGACTCCTGTCGTTTTGCTTTTTTGCAGGCAGGTAGTTGAACAAACTCAAAAATATTTATTTCACCCCACCCCGTTGAGGTAAAATAACATACTTAAAATATTATATATTATGTATGTGTATATATTTCGTTGCAATGAATACAAGTACAGTCTTCCTCGTCTGTAAGCTCGATGTCTTCAGTTTCTAGATCGATGTCTTATACTATACCATCGTTACAAAATACATTCGATTTGTTACCTTTTTTTGATCTCTAAGAAAAATAACCTAGTTATATTTAATCTAGATAAATAACTTTAAATAAGCGAAGAATTGCACTTTCTCGAAATAAGAATGTACGTTCAGCATTGTTTTTTTATAATTTCTTACTCTTGTTTTTAGATATTCGGTATTCGGCCGAATAGTACAGTAGCCGGCAAACATCTTGAAATTTTTCGGCGTAGTGGGGGGAAGTTTGCGCATGTACCATTCCACCAACGAGACACAAATTTTGTCTTCTGCGCATTCCCCCACTACGCCAAAATTTTTCAAGAAGTTTGCCGGCAACTGTAGCCAGTATTCGGCCGAATACCGAATACTCCAAAAAGTGCCCGAATAGGCCGAATACCGAATAGTAACCGAATATTCGTTACATCTCTAATCCGTGCTTGTATGAAAACGATTTAGAGTACTCAAAATAATGCGGATCATTGAAAATGGCAGTGTCATCTGACCCGCCTGTCATTTTGTACACCTTTCCCCTAAATATTTATTGTGCCCACGTTTTCGTCTTCAAATTGTTAATGCTCTGTAAAAAATCAAATAGCCCATTATTGATTTTAGCTTCTCGTCTGTGAATGATGTGTGAGGAAATACTTCGCCGTCGTGTATCGTCTGCTGGCACAGCCTGCGCGCGTGGGCTTCGTTTTGTGTTGCGCCAGACGAGACCGGCAATGGCCGCGCCACTGAATATGCCCCGAGATTATCGGTATTAAATTTATAGTTTTCGTTTACTTCCACGTGTATGCCTCAGTTTTGAATTAAAGCGGAGCCATAAATTTTAACGCTCCGTGAAATGGCTACCCACCCACCGGCGATAAGAGGCAGAAACGCGCGAACGAATTTGTAACCTACAAAATCGTAATTTATTCACTCGTGCATTATTACAAGTTGAACCTATCGTGTACGAGTTGCTTGCTCGTCGTGCGGCTGATAGTTCCTTGATAAGTTTATAGGTGATACTTACTTATTTACCGTTTCCCCGTGGCAATAAGCAGAGAAGATAGAGCGCTACATTCTTCTGTCCTGACATACAACTCTCGCCCCATCCTCATTCATACATCTTAGCACGCAAGCTCGACGGTTGTTGAGGCTTCTGACGGGACCATCTTCCAGCATCTGGTTAATCTGGTCGTGCCACGTCTTCCGCGGTCGCCCTCGTGATATATAAAGCTGAAGTATCTAGGTAACTCCACAAGGAGTCTCGTAGCTAGTAGCAAAAACTACGGGGAGTCTTCTCCGTTCAATTTTGAATTCAAAATATTATTTACACTTTGAGTGAAGTGTCAACAAGGAGATAAGCGATAAATGTTCGCATTTTTGAAAAACTCGTTTTATGACGTTTTTAAGGGCAATCACAGGGAAAACGCCTAGAGATCGAATTAGCAATGAAGAAATAAGACGGACTTGTGAGTGGAGCAAAGCAAGAAGAATATTCTGTAAACATAATGAACATCTTCAGAATCCTTTACATTGCAGCTTACGAAATCCCACTTGGTCATCGTCTTCCCGGAAGACCGCCTAAACGGTGGAGGGACAGTTGGATCTCGACGTCTCAAGAGTAGCAGCTATTTGCCAGGACAGATCAGTCGCTCTGGAAGAAGAGGAAGAAGAAGAATATTTTTGACTTTACCCGTTATGAAAGTAATTTATATTGCATGTTAAAAATTCATTCCTCTGATACAAGTTAAATAAAATGATTAAGACCTTGCAATAAAAAATTCTGCGCCGTTTTAATCATTTTATTAGACTTGTACCTAATATCAGTAATGGGCTATTTTATTTTTTACAGAACATTAACAATTTGAAGACGTAATGTAGGGAATCAAGATACAAAAAATATTTAGGGGAAATGTGTACAAAATGACGTAGGCGGGTCGGATGACGCTGCCATTTTCAATTTGAGTTCTCTAAATCATTTTCTTGCAAGCACGGATGCATCTTCAACGTGGAGAAACAATTCAATTCGCTGCTAGCTACTGTCAAGAGCATACGTGATTTTGTTTAGTCGCGGAGTAAAAAGATTTTTTTTTGTTCAACAAATTGAATGAATTTTCAATATTCTATATCATTGCTCTAATGATAATCGAACGTTTTAAATTGAGAAAAAAATGCATACTTTGATGTTACTTATCTGGCAGATTCGATTGTGTTCGGCTGTCGTCGAGTATTCATGACTTTTTCGGATTGCTTCGGGATCTCTTAGATCCAGATCTTTAATGACTGACAGTTTGACCTAAAACATCGCTATGTCTGTGTTGTTGTTCGCATTTCATATTGTGTAGTGATATCCGTCCGTAAATCCGTCCCTGAATGCACATAAAGCGCAAGAGGAAACAAATTCAACAAAGATCGCAACAATTTCATCATTAATGTTCTCATCAATTTCTGCGATGCAAAGGTGCGATGCCACGACTTGTCACGATGTATGACGTCATGAGGAATCGTGTGCTTCGACGCAGTTTCGTAAACAGTTTTAATAGTCATCGACGTTATATTAAGAAGTTACATAAAAGTGTAACTTCTTAATATGTAATATGTTGTAATTTTCTTTTTTTGTGAACAGGGCACAAAAAAAGAAAATTACAACAAATTTGTCAATTTTCTATTCTCCTTTATTATTTATTTATTTCAACGGTCACAAAACTTTTTACAGTAATTTGATGTTACACAATTTTTAACATAACAAAGTAAATAAAAGTACCTAAGCATAAAATAAACAAAAATAATAAATATAAAATACAAAGTTAATGTAAAATAACAAAGTAAGTATAAAAAAGAAACAATTTTTATTCAATAGTATCAAGAGTTAACAGACGGTGAAGTAATTAGAATTTATAAATTTATGAATTTATGAAGCAACGGAGTCGGAAACTAAAACGCCTTGTTTCTCTAAGAAATATTTACAACGTTACAAAATTTTTCGATGTCTCTGCGATAAAACCCATTAAGAATTCATCATTCGAACATAAGACGTCTAAAGTGCTCACTTTCGTCTACTTGACATTCCATTTTGAGTGCCTGTAATAAAATGAAATGATAAATGTTAACGTTATAGCAAATACAATACCTTGTGTATATTGTGTACCTACCAGCCGCACAACCCAACGATGAAAGGACAGGACACATCAATCATTCAAATAACTGCCTTTGTGGTAGTGATAGTCAAACCGTTATTTAACCGGTTGTCTTCGGTAGTTATTTGGGATTTTTATCTAACTAGACCGATGATTCGTAACTAAGGTGTAATTGTTGTCTAATTGCAAAAAAACAGCTGCCAATCATCATCCGATACAATTCTCAAATAACGGTTACTGTGTCACCGGTTAAAATACCATCACTATATACACCATAAAATACCATGCTTTGTGGGATCGATGCTTGGGAACGATTCTTTCCAATTGTTTACTCTACCTTTAGCTAATTTATTAAGGTTTTAGCAAACTACCATTGTAAAACAATGTCATTTTTGTGGACGGTCACTTATTGAGCTCATAGTGGACACTTTAACTTAACTTATTAACCTGGAAAAGGGTATTTGAGAATATTCTAACCCATTTATGCGTGTTGTAAAATACCCATGTATGCAATATTGGGATGTTTTTAGAATCAGATCGTACTCGATACGTCAACGAGAAAGACCTCAGTATGCTTAATTAATACGTTATTTGGTGCACTTACATTTCACTTTTTCACTTAAATAGAGATGCGAATACGAAATATATGTCATATCATATTCTTACTATTTTCAAACTGAGCTAAACGCTTGTGTGCTATGAAAATAGGACTAACTTGCTGGTCTGGAGTGAGATCCGAACCCGAGACCTTTGGATCACGAGGTGAGAGTTTTAACCACAAGACCAACAAGCTACTTCCTATAAATGTATTTTTTTCAAACCACTAAGTCTTCATTGTGCTAGTTCTTCCATTGCTGGGCACACAACAAGAGGTGAAAATTTTCTTTCGAGTGAAGCATGACTTGTACTATATGTTTCATTTTTGGTGCGCATTTTAAAATTTGAAAAAAAAAATCGCGCAGTACTTATGATAACATTAAATAAATGTCCTGGTTTTTCATAAATTAAACATTGATAATTCGTATTCAAGAAAATATAAAACTAAAAAATTGGTTTCGTAACACAGTCCACAATCGATATTGTTATGGGATCGCGGCCGTGGGAGGCAATAAAACACTGGAAATCAATTGATTATTTTAATAAATTCACAAAGTCACTGGACATTAATTTAATCGGAGCATCGTTCTTAAATTCACACTAATTGTTCTAGAATATTTCACACAAGACTGCACTAATTCACGTCAATTCGCACGTAAATGGTCGCACTAATTTAAAAACGCCTGTTAGGTATTCTCTTAATTTATTGTCGCTGGTCGCACACTGAATTCCCGATTCGCCGAACTGTCACGATAAACAACAACTGTCCGCGTGCGCGCCCGCTCGCTTTTTATTTGATTTCGCTATGCCTCGAGGACGTTCTACTGGTTTCTCCATATTTCCAGTGATTATGACAATAGCCCAGTTGATTCACGTGGATCGTTTGAGAGATTTCGATAATGCGCAGTTAGACTCGTCACAATATCGACGTCAATATCTGTCAAAACAGATCGCAGCGGCTTCCTTCACGCCGGGCCCACAGCGTATTATGCAAAATGACTACTTAGAAATAGATCCATTGTATTTCAGGGCGCCCATATTGTCTGTGTATAATGTTAACCGCGTGGTTATTGTTTGTATTCCTTGTTCATTGTTACGCCGTGAGCGCAACCGCACGGTTGCTGACCCCCACGGGTAATAATACTATCGCATTAATTATCGTCCCTGCTCCCAGACTCTCAAACTTTACAAATGGCTCCTCAAATAAACAAATGAGGCAGATCTTGAACTCACAAGCACTGTAAAAATTAAGTTTTCACAAGTTACATATTCCATTTGATAATCTTGACTACAACTATCTACCAGATCTATCGCAGCGTAGAAAAATGTGATATTCTATTTTTATTTAAAATAATAAAGGAGCTTTGTATTGCGCTAGTTTGGTGAACATGATTAATTATCGTATACTCTGCCGTTATGGCACGAGATATCATGCTCCATTTCATGTACATGCTTCTCGCTGTAATTTTATGAACATTTCATGTTTACAGAGACTGAATAAGTTTGGAAATTAATTTAATTCTGT
>JADDOH010015575.1:0-27701 GCA_016648135.1 Agrypnia vestita
AGCGTTTCGATAGTATCATCAACATCATCGTCATCAGCAGTGTCCCAGTTATATATTGTCAGGAGACGTTTCAACAGCATCATCATCATCACCATCATTAGCAGCGTCCCAGTTGTATATAGTCAGGAGGCGTTGCGATAGTATCTTCATCATCACCATCATTAGCAGTGTCCCAGTTATATATAGTCAGGGTGCGTTTCGATAGCATCATCATCATCATTAGCGGTGTTTCGGCTATATATAGTCAGGAGACGTTGCGATAGTATCATCATCATCATCATCATTAGCGGTGTCCCAGCCATATATAGTCAGGAGGCGTTTCGATAGTATCATCAACATCATCATCATTAGCAGTGTCCCAGTTATATATTGTCAGGAGACGTTTCAATAGCATCATCATCATCACCATCCTTAGCAGCGTCCCAGTTGTATGTAGTCAGGAGGCGTTTCGATAGTATCTTCATCAACATCATCATTAGCAGTGTCCCAGTTATATATAGTCAGGAGGCGTTTCGATAGTATCATCATCAACATCATCATTAGCGGTGTCCCAGTTATATATATCGTCAGGAGACGTTTCGCATCATCATCATAGCAGCGTCCCAGTCGTATATCGTCAGGAGGTGTTTCAATAGTATCATCATCATCATCATAGCAGTGTCCCAGTTATATATCGTCAGGAGGTGTTTCAATAGTATCATCATCATCATCATCATTAGCAGTGTCCCAGTTATATATAGTCAGGGGGCGTTTCGATAGCATCATCATCATCATCATCATCATTAGCGGTGTTTCAGCTATATATCGTCAGGAGTCGTTACGATAGTATCATCATCATCATTAGCGGTGTTTCGGCTATATATAGTCAGGAGACGTTACGATAGTATCATCATCATCATCATCATCACTAGCGGTGGTTCAGCTATTAATCGTCAGGAGGCGTTTCGAAAGTATCATCAACATCATCATCATTAGCAGTGTCCCAGTTATATATCGTCAGGAGACGTTACGATAGTATCATCATCATCATCATCATCACTAGCGGCGTTTCAGCTAAATATCATCAGGTGACGTTTCGATAGTGACAACATCATCTTCATCAGTGATGGCAGGGTTCCAGTTACACATCAGTCGGAGATAATTAGGCAGATCCCATCATCATCGATGGCAGGTTTCTAGCTGTACACCATTTGGAGAAAATACACCGACATCCCTGGCCAGGGGCTAGGCATATCCCTACTGTCCAGATCCACCTTTCCATCTACTAATACGAGGGGTCATGGCCTCGTGAAACCACATGGCAACCAACCATTACAAGTATTTATTTATGTATTGTATATGTATGTATATGTATGTATATTATATTTTATTAGTATGTATCTATTCGTACGTAGTGTATGAGGGGCTCTTCACGGGTGGCACAACACCCGTGCGGATGTCTTCCCTCGTCTGGAATGGATTGAACGTATTGATGCATATCAGATTATAATAAGTACTACCTGGGAGGGTGGTTGCAGTCACTGTAGTGTCGCGAATGGCCAATGGGCTGCAGTTGCTCACAGGCGAGGGTTGGGGAGCCTAGGAAACTCCCCCTCCCCACTCGCATATTTTTGACTTGACAGGTGGCCCGGGACCATCTTTACAGTAGCTTCAGTATATATACCGTAGTTTAACTTAGTTTAACCTGGAGGAGTTGGAATTCGGGGGGCAAACTGGCTCTGAGCCCGGACGCCAGACACTGACGCGAGGGATGGTGCGGTACTTTGCACAGAAGAGGCCCAACATGAAAAGGCGCATCCAGGCTCAGGTCAACGTATCCGGAACTCGTGTCGGGAGAAGGAAGATGGGATCAGTCACCGATGAGCCTTGGGGTACGGAGGGGCCGAATTTAAAGCAACCACATTTTCCGCGTACACATACATTTACACATACCTTCTACAAACCCCTTTATCCATTAGAACCCAACGTACCACTAGAATGAGACATAGGGCCAGATACAGGTGACGGAACTTAGGCCGGCTAGTAAATAAACGTAACAATGTAATTGATATAAAGATAATGCAGAGTAAATATAAAAGATCGTCGGGAATAAGCACAGCGAGATAACGGCGGAAGATAAAATTATTAATCAGCGAGGGCGTCGAAGACGGAATCATCCATAGGAGCGGCTACGAAGGACTCGAGGGCTTTCAGGGGATCTATGTACTCTATATGTGCATGCGCATGTGATAACGGCACGTCACTAACCTTTCCAGTGGATGGCGGTCGATCCCATACAGGTAGGACAATGGGGGATCGAGCGGAGAGGGCATGGAAGCAGAGGATCGCGCACTCTGGAAGCGCAGCTACACCAGATGCAGTGGTTTCAGTCCGTAGGAATGATAGGTAAATAATATAGGGCCACGGAACATAGTATGTTTAGCAATTGCACCGTAGGGCTTAATTGACGTGCTAGGTAGTTTTGTTTGCGTTTCCATGAACATTCACGAACTTCATACCCCAGTATTTAATTTAAGTTTGCTTTGCTTTTAAGCTTGCGTCAGGGTTACCACAAAACCAATTCATCCCCTATAGTTCGAAACAAAAAATTACACAACGTGAACTGGGGAGGTCTTGAATAAAGCGAGGGTGTTTGGAAATACTACGTTAAAAACCGTAGAGCCTTCACCCGACGTAGATAGATAGCTTGTTTGCCTCTAACAAGGCGTAAGCTCAGTTAGGAGTAGGATCGAGCTGAAAGGCGAAGAAGAGGAGGCATCACATGTGTGTTCCAAACATTTCTTCATTCAAAATTTTCAATAATTAAAATATAAATTGGCGAGTTTTTATACACATAAAATAATGAAGAAAAACACAATTCTTTTTAATAAATAAACAAGGAGGTACATAATATAAAGACAGTTTCAATATTGAAGAAATTTTCATTATATATTGCATTTGCCAAATTATTTGTCAAATATTTTGGAGGAAACAACAGTAGTTGTGAATTTTTTGAAATCGGCTATCCAAATATATTTATAAATAATTTTCCTGTCAAAATTGTTATTTCCATAAATATCCTTGGCTATGAAAATAGATGAACCCAGCCTATACCTTACGCTTTAGTACACCTGAGTACTCAACCGTAATAATTTTGTTAGCTTGGCATTTAATTAATTATGTTTAGCATTATTAATATGCTTTGTATATATTTTCATTACACAACACAACAATAAGAAATTCCAAGAAATCTGTGAAAACCAAATAAGAACCTGCAGATTCAGAATATCTCAAGGTATTTTAATATCAGTTTATCAGAATATTCAAAATATTTTAACATACATTTGATGAACAACAAACAATGTTAACAAAACAAATCTAAATTGATATCATAAATAACTCCAATGTGATTGTTTACTCTTCGCGGATGATATAGCGAGGCTGGCGCCCACACAAGAGAAACTACAAGAATAGATAACGTCTTTCAATGAAGAGTGCACTCAAATTAGGATGAAGATTGGTACTGCCAAAATACATTTATTGTCGTATTACAGTTATTGTCGTAGAAGGAGACTAGAAGCAGTGCCCAGCATACAAGGGACCCAACTGAAGTAAGTCGAAAAATTCAAATACCTTGGGGTGAAATTTTCTAGCGACGGGAGGCAAGTAAGTGAAATAGATAGAAGAATTGGAGCTGCAGCCAGCGTTTTACGATCTCTATAGAGGGCGCTGATAAGAAAATCCGAGCTTAGTGTCAAGACAAAGCTGACTGTATATGTCCATCAAATTTGGATGCTGACAAAGAAGTGAGAGCAAGTGTCCAGGCTGCCGAGATGAGTTTTCTAAAGGGAGTAGCGGGACGGACAGAGTGAAAAATGCTGACATACTCCTACGCATATAAAAGTCACAAATGAGGTGGACTGGATATGTGATGAGGATTCCAGAGGAACTAATACCAAGAAGAGTACTCGTGGCAACCCTGGAACGAAAACGGCCATTAGGTCGCCTCATATTAAGCTGGGAGAAGCAACAAAAAAATGTATATCAAAACAGAATGGGTCTAGATTGGTTGACTCAGACGAAAGCAGCGCAGATAGGGGAATATGGATGCACCTTGATTTGCTTCCATAGACCCTACTAGGACAAGGGAATGAAGATAATGATGATGAATTCCAACAATATTGTTACAGCAAAAACATCCATCGAAAATTCCACAACAATCATGCATAGCCAAAAGGCAGCCTAGAATACTCCGGAACATCCTATTCGCTCCAAGTGTCCTAGAAACACAGTTGCGCAGGCCACCGCTATGCATATAAGTTGTGCGGGGGGTTAATCAGTGGTTTTTTGATTTTGTAAAAACACGACATTTAGCAAAAGTCAAAGATTTATCATTATACAAAAATAAAAGTTAACTATTTATCGAGGATTTTTATTCGAAGCATAATATTTTGGAACTATGTGGGATATTACATTTCATGGAATCTTACATATATCTTCAATCTATTGACATCCAACTGCGTCTCATACTTTCTGATCTATAAGCGTAAAGTATTGTCACATGTCTTCGCTAGGAAGGAATGAATGAAAACACTTAGAATTAATTAGCGATTCATCAATGAATAATTAATTAACTATTCAATGCGTAAAGTCCTTAAAACGAATTAAACACAACGCTTTTCTTTTCATTACAATATTTCGCAATGTATCACGCTTTAATATCGCTGAGTGACACGTTTTTATCACTTCTTTGAATATTCCGTTCTCGCACGTATTATTTATCGCTGATTATTTATGTCAATTAGGTTCTTCGTTCGATTATTCGTCTCATTTATCGCTCCGACTGGCCACACCGGCAGTCGCTTTTCGCGGCTCGTGCACACTTCACATCGAACCCACGCCGCGGCCGACGCCGTATTTATATCCGAATGCTGATACTTTTGTACTTTCTGGATCATTCTAGTGCTTAGAAGAGGATCCTCGTCGCTTCTAGGCTTTTCAGGTGTTTCTAGACCGCAGATCAACCCAGATTGTTATAGGCCGTTCTGTTATGTATAACATTCATAAGGAATTCAGACAGTGCATACATTCTCTTTGGCACGCCATTCCACGATAACATTATGAAATATTGTGACGATCATATTTTTGAAATCTCGAACCGATTTTACAACTTCACTTCAAAATTTTCCCCCTTTACCGAAACACTGAAGATCTAAATCAGCCGAACAATGAATAAGTAAACTTGTTTTAAGGACTTGCAAAGCCGCCTCGACAGGTTCGCGAGCATTGTGGAGTTTTACGAGTGCATCAATATTTCCAAAAATATATTTGAAATGAATAAATTGTGGTGTTGTCACTTCAGAGCGCCTCCAAGCCGCCCCTTGAATAAATTTTCCGGAGCGCCCCCGAGGGAGGAACTTCTGGGATTAACTTTTTCAGATAACCAAAAACTTTTTCAGTCTATTGAAAAATGTTTAGAAATTATTTCAGTAATTCTTTCAGAAATGGTGACAAACGGGATGTTTTAAAATGTCTCTGGGAAAAAAGAAAACCTCTTACGATTCAAACGGATGTTGTTGGTAAAACATATGTAAGTTTGTATTAATTAATGCAAAACGATGTTCAAAAGTAAACAAATGTAACTTTGTATTAATTAATGCAAAACGATGTTCGGGGTATTTTTGGTGGCGGGGTGCGCAAATAATTCTGGTTGTTGATATCGATGGAGATGAGGGGAAGTTGCTTTATGGTCACCACCCGTATTAAACGGGAATTCCCCGAAGTCGTGGAAATTTTAATGAATTTATTTACTCGATAAACAGTTACAAGTTATACAGAATTACAATGATAAAGACTCGACGGAACAGGGCCTCCGGCCGACGCCGGAGGTAGTTAAGAGACTGACAATCCTGTACAGGGCGTTGGCTATTTTTATACGTTTTGGGAACAAAGAACTCTCTTGAAGTCTGGCTGTACTCGTGTTGTGATGGTGTTCGGTTGTTGATCCGCATCTCCATGCGTCTACTTCGCTTTGGTGTTTTTCCTGCGCAGCAAACTCGCTTCGGTTGTATTTGTGTGCTCTGTGTCGCCATTTGTCTAGGAGTAAGTGCTTTTTCATTCATTATGGCGCGTGTGTGACCTGCATTGGTGATCGTAGACGTATATACGCGTGAATTACTACAAATGCTTATAGGTAATTTTTCGGATCTACTCGCATTTGTATGATAGCTTATCACACACAACCAAATTAAGGCTTGTTTGATTTGGTTGTATTCTGCAATAAATATTCCTCTATTGTGTAGAATTGTGTACTATAAAATCAAAAGAGAAAAAACAATCCGCGCGTAAAATATGTTAACCTTTTCATAATCAAGTAACTGTGTAATTACCTTTTGTAGGCAATAAGTACCATAATACTACACGAGGCTTCGAGCAAAGTTGATCTTAATATGAATTTAAAGAAAACAAAAATGTTGAGTCCAGAGAACAAAATCATCAGAATCAATAATAAGAATATTGAAATAGTTAGTAGACGAATATTTATACCTAGGACACAAGATAAAAATGGATAAAGAAAACCAAACAGCAGAGTTGCCAAGATGGAATGGAATAAGCTGGGCTGCTTTTGGCAAACTCAAACATATTTCGAGAACAAAGAGATCGTAATTAGCCTAAAAAGAAAAGCCTTTTAAATCATACATACTGCCAGTGATGACATATGCAATGGAGACTATGGCCCTTACAAAGAAAAGTGTAGAAAAACTCAAATGCACGCCACAACCCATTGAGAGAACCATGCTTGGAGTAAGCCTAAGGATAGAATTAAAAATGATGAAATTAGCCACAGAACTAGAGTAGAGGAGTGTAGCGAAGCTAAAATAGCAATGTGCAGGGCATGTTGCAAGGCAGGATGCTAGAAGATGGCCTCCTAGAGTTCTGAAATGGACATATATCCAGCAGTGAAAAGATGAAGGCGAAAAAGAAGAAGAAGTACCATAATCTTATTCAAGTAATTTTATTTCTTTTCCGATATAATTTCCTTCGCTACACGGGAGGAAACATACCGTTAACGGATGTAGTTAAGCAGAAAGCGTCCAACGTACAAATAGCTAAAAATGTGATGATTTATATTGATTAGGACAGTGCACTACTGTTGACTGCACTTTTCTGTATTCAATAGTAAAGTGCTGCTCTATATGAAAAATATTGAATACACTGTTCTGTGTATTCAATATTTTTCTAACCCACATCACAGCCATGACTGTTAAATTAACTCAAAAAAGATCTACGATTAAATTAATTAAGTGAACACCCAAGATTAATAAATCCTTTTTTATAAGACAGACAAGAACAGAAATGACAACTGACTTAACATGTATAAAAATATTCAAATATTATTAAAATTTTATAAAATAAATCCAAGCCACATAGTGCATAAAATCTGGCATTTAATTTCACTCATATTTAATAGAATACATCCAACCCGCATACAACAAAATAAGTAATGTAGAAATAATCCAGTCTGTAAAACGCATCATATCTTGGTAAATAAAGGAGTTTTTCTTATAATTATATTAATTAAACATAAAAAATATCTCTACGATGAGCTCTTATGCAATAATGAATTAAATATAGACATATTAGGTTTTTGTAAAGTCAGTTTTTTTAAGGCACTTTTTCAATTCCATTTTTTTTGGGTTAGACACCAATGCAGCATAATAATTATGACACTAATCAGCATAATTATCATAAAATTGTGCTGTTACATACAGTCTTTTGAGTACTAATTAACAGTGTGTTAGCGGTTACTTAGTGGCAGCTACCAGCATCACTAAATTACCAATATCATGTAATATTATGAAACTAGATCAGCGTTTTACATTTTGTATAGTGCTCGGGGATATTGAGATCTGAAATGTTTGTTTCGTATAATATTACTTTTCTTTAAGTGCTGCACTTTGCTCTGAGCACGTTCATCTGCATGCGGAGTCGGGCAAAGATGCATCTGACCACTGCATTAGGAAGACCAGTGGGATGCACTATATTGCATGCTATAAAGATTTCTGCAATTTTATTTAAGAAATTTTTTTTTTATCTTTCAAAACATAATAATAAATTAGGAAAAGAAACGATGAACTGGAGATGTGATGATTGCATCTCGATCGACTCTGTCGATTCCCTTGTTTCGTCAATGCCCTTCATTAGTTGAAACTAATAGGTTTAGAAAATAAATTTTGATTTCAAATGAACAGTTTTGTATTATGTTATTGTATTTTGCTATTACTTTGTGGTTATTCAGTATGAATACAATTAAACTAATTAACCTAGTTTATCACCACTTATTTTTTCGTAAAAACCAACCGGTTTCGGAAACAACGTTTCTTCGTCAGGGTATACTTAAGTAAGTAAGTATTAAGTAAGTAAGTATTAAATATACCCTGACGAAGGAACTTTGTTTCCGAAACCGGTTGGTTTTGACCAAAAATTAAGTGGTGATAAACTAAGTTAATTAGTTTAATTATAGTTTAACATTATTTTTAAAAAAATAGAGAAATACAGCACGGAATGCGCGTCGCATCAGTATTCTTAGTAATTTCAAACAAAGCTAAACGCTTGTGTACCGCAATGGGGCTCGAACCATCGATCACCGGATCACTAGGCGAGCGTCATGACCACTCCAACAATAATCTATAATAAGAAATTTCATAAAAAATTTAAAATTGTATAATAATAATTATTATCAATGCGTTAAATTTGTGTGTCATTGCGTCACTCTCTAGTGTGAAGTGACTCGTATAACTTTGTTTCTTTCTCGCGTAGATATCGCTAACATTCACCAATGTGAGTATCTGTACACAACACATTCTTGGAGAGCCATGACCAAAAAATCGACCCGTGTATAATATACGCTGGAAGGACCGTCAAGTATATAAGACCTTGAGTTTATTTTTGACATTTGATTGGATGAAAAACATAAACTATATTATCTGTACTTGTGTATAATTATAATTTTATATTTTATTACTCGAGTTTCGAGGGCATTAGAATCTCTCATCGACTGGTGAAGTATCTGACTACATTCAAATACAGATATAAATTATATGAATTAGGTGGAAATACAAATAATTAATTTATTAGGTACTGACAAGATGAGCCGGGTTTCCTGGTGTAAAGGCGGTTGTAACGGGAATATTGAGAGAGGAGGGAGAAAAGTTAGTAAAAGTAATATTGCTAACCAAATTCATAAAATTTATTGAAAATTTGTAGAAATGTCAACATTTGTCTCAAAGAGCATTGTCTAACTAGTAATAACTTTTCTGAATTGTCTAACCACTTCATGGATACTAATCAATCACTCACGTACCATTAAAATTCTCCACCCTATCACCCGTAAAGATAATAAAATGAAAAAAATTTAAAGTTTACAAATTTATAAAATTTATACTCGGGTATTAATTTGCGTAACAATATTAGCTTACTAACTCTTCTCCTCTCTTAATATTCCCGTTACAACCGTCTTTACCCATGTAACTCTGGCTCATTTTGTCAGTACTCAATCAATTAATTAATTTATTTAAATCTAACACACAAGCTTAAACTCAAGTGAAGATAAAAAAGCTAACCCATAAAAACCAAGTTTTTATTATACTCCCTTTCTCATTTAATCAGGTTTCGTGACTACGCACGCGTTGGGGTCATGACTTATTTGTAATGATTCCAATTTGAAAAAACATTAAAATTTAGAAAAATCCAAAATAATACTATAATTATTAAAAAAATTTAATGAAAATTTGTTTTTTTATCGTCGCCACGCTTGCAAAGTTTCAGCTCAACAACAAACCGCAGACGCTACGAGTTAAAAGAAAGGGAGTGAAAATGCTTTTTTTGTTTGTAAAAAAAAAAAAATTTCATCCAATTCATTGATTTTTATGAATAATCTCTTAATGCTTAATCCCTCAGTAATATTATAATCTTACAGTTATTTTGCTTTTGAATGCGAGTTTTGAATAATATATTTAGGATGAATATAGGTACTCATTTTTATTTGATATTGTTTTTATATTAAATTTACTGTCAATACCATCGTAAAATACTATAAAATATGTATAAATTCCACAAATTATAAACTAGACGAGGGATAGAATTGCCTTAATGAAATTGATGACGAGTTTTAGAAACCGAGGCTTAATTTTTCAGCGTTTCTTGTAACAAAATTGCCCTTTTCATGAATTGATTATTCAAATCAGTATGGGCTCCTTAAAAAAATACAAGATATTTGAATGAAAACAAGGAAATATATTTTACATATTTGAGTTAGGGATAAAAATTAATTATTCATGAGTTTCTCCGAATGTGCTTTTTTCAGACACAAACGGGACATTTCGCAGGTCAAAGGACGCAAAATAAATTTAAAAGAATGCCTCCAACGCTGGCGTATAATATAATATGCAACATTAATCTCGAAAAGTTAATGCCTTCGCGCGCCATTTCGACGAAATTCTCAGTTGGAAATAAATCGATACAATTTTCTGAAACAACCCATACAAATATTTTTTACATAAATAGTAGGTACTTCATATGTAAAAATAATTTTAATCTTCCTCGCAACACACAAATGAAACATTATAACAGAATGTTAGTAAACTTAGTAAAAACCATTATCAGATTTACGGTCTAACGGTTTCGAGAGTACCCGTCTCTTCGTCAGGATCAACACTACACTACTATATTCACAACACTATACACCCCAACCATAGTATTGTAAAACTATCACCACTATTGTTCACATGCGTGTTGAGAGGGGGCGGGGTCTAAAGTGGGTCTCACTCTCTCTCGTTAGATCCCTGAATTGTTCAGTAGTTCAATTTCTCAGACAAGATTAACACGCATTTGAACAATAGTGGTGATAGTTTTACAATACTATGGTTGGGGCGTATAGTTTTGTGAATGTAGTAGTGTAGTGTTGGTCCTGACGAAGAGACGGGTACGCCTCGAAACCGGTAGACCGTAAATCTGGTAGTGGTTTTTACTAAGTTTACTAACATTCTGTTATTATGTCTAACCACAAAGTTAATGCTTTAAATATTAATAATATTAATAAATGAAACATTTATTAAAAGTAAGGTCATTGGAGAAAAACCTTAGCTGGAACGAACGCCGAGCTAGAATTTTCCACTTGTCTATGGTACACTTTATTCACACATGAATACACAGTTCGTTTGCCGGTTTCTGTGGTTCGCTTTGTGTGTAGCTGACTATCTATTGCGTGGCAATTTAAAAGGAATGTTCTCTATCGAATCTTCTCGTTTGTTTTCACATCTCCCACCAATTTCGAGTTTCTTCCAAATCATTCAAAAATCACTCAAACCATTGGAAAGTCTTGACCGAGTGCAGCTTCTTTCATTTCTAGAATCTCATGATAATATTTTTTGTTGATTGTAATCACAATAATTTTCAACGATGTAATGTACACATGCGATTAGTGTCTTAGTGGATTTACAATACGCATTTTTTTATTATTAAGTATGAGTAAACATGTGAAAAATATTTTATTATAGTCTACATGTTGTATAATCGAAGAAAACATTTTCATTTGTTATGTTATTTTTCATATATTATGTCAATTCTTTATTGATTTTTCCAATAGGCCACATCCACTTTGCGATTTTTGACTCGAACGCTGAGATTTTCTTTTATATAATTGCATAACAGATTACTCCATTTACCATGCAAATTATGAGAGTACCTATACGGTGGCGATCTTCTGTTTGATGTTTTCAATGCTGTCATTAAATACATCGACATGATCGCTCAATTCATTTAAGAGTTGCACACTACGTTACGGTGCGCTTATTCAATACATCCATTCTGCATTTTGGGACATGAAATAATGCTTGACCTTGATGAGCAAATAATTATTTGGTACACACAGGGCATAATTCTCAAGCAAGTTCGGAGATTTTGGCCCCCAACATGTCTAGGCTTTCCTGTCTGCGCGACTCAAAGCTGCGGTAGTTGCATTCCCTAAGCAGTACTTCATGATGCATGAATGTAGGATATTCTCCTGTTCTACGCATGTATAAGTAGCGCAAGAATTTCTTTTGAATCTGCTCAACCATGTCGATGTATTTCCTTTGGTGTGGGCTCCAAACTGCCATTCCATATTCCAAATTTGAACGAATAATGAAATTTCACATTTGCTCGATATCCTTCTCATTCGAAAATCCTTTTGATAAGTGTGTTACGAAGCCAGAAAGTTTATAACACGCTGTAACTAGTTGGTTTATGTGACTTGAAAAAGTCAGTCTGGCATCAAAGACAATACCGAGATCCTTGACCTCAGCAACGTGCGAAATTTTTTCTTCATTAATTGTATAATTGAACTGTATTCGCGTTACTGAATGACTGTAGGTTAGACATGCATACTTTTTTATATTAAAATGCAAATTATTTTCACTCAGTTCAGTCCACTAACGCATCTAAGACTTTTTGTTATTAAATACATTCATGTGTATACTCGTAATCTTAGAATATATTTTCAGGTCATTTTTTTTTGTTTTTATCTTAATAATTTAGTTCCACACATAATGTTGTGTGGGCTAATTAATACATGATTTCACTTGGACATGTTTCATTCCATCTAATCATTTAAAAGTTTATATAATATAATTTTTTCACTTCAGTTTAAACCTCCTTGTTTTGAATTTCCTTTGGCAGGCTATCGAAGATTTTTATACCTTTATAGATCATACAATTTTTTGAGGTGTTTTTCTTTTTCTTTGGTAGTCTTATGTTGTCGCTTTCTCTTGTATTCTTCTTCTTTTCCATTATCAAAAAGCACACATTTCGCTGTTTTTATCCTTGTTTTTAGCTCTTATTTTTCGTAATCTCTGTGTAAACGAACAGCTTAGTCGTCTATCTAATAAAAATTTCCCAGAGTTCCCAAACCATTTATTAAAAACTGGCCACGTTTTCATAAACGAAAACGTTGCAGAAATTTTACGTTTAAATAATAAAGGCCTTAGGTTTGACAACTAAGAAACATTAAAAATAAAAAAGTCCCCCAGCACTAAATATCATGTAATTAATAACCAAATAAGTTCTAAGAATAATCCAATTTTAATATAACCCTCGCTCAATGTCTTGCGAACATCACCCCATTCCCTCACTACTAATCGGGTCATAACCCCATTAATTCTTTCTTCATTCTTTAATTTAATTCAATTTATGAAAGATATTACTCAACCGTAATGACGACGATGCTTTAAAACAACAAATGTGATTGAATGATTTTTGAAATTAAGAATTTTAATCTCCCTTGCAACAGTAAGAAGAGAATGAGTTTTAATAATCTAATACCTTCTAACTTTTCGGAATAAATAAATGTGGGGATCTAGCTGATGTTTGTGCGAGGTATCGCATTCTCTTAATCTTAAGCTGTGATATCTGAGGTTTTCTCTGGATAAAGGGATGTATACACAGGAACAAGAATAATCTAGCTTAAATCTTGAAGATGTATATTATATCGTGTTTCATTTTATGGACACGGGTCGTAGCAGTTTCAGTATATGTACCGATTAAATTATGTATATCTGAAATTTTAATTAGTGTTAGACTAAGAAATTCTGAACATTGCTCTAACACCTATATTGAAATTTATTCATGGGGGATCTACCCTCATATTTGAAGGCTTGAGGCTACTAACTATTACACCACGTCTTATTCGGCTAGTCGCACCTTTTATTTGAATACTGTTCAATATTCATGAATAGTCGAAGGCTGGCTCTCATCAATTATTATTTCCCCATACTCCCCACCATGAGTAAGACTTGCGACTAGACCTTCTTCATCCAGTAGTTTTTACTTTGACAGCAAAATGTATTTTAACACTCCGTTACACGCGCTGCAAATAATTACATATTTACACGCGCGGGGCACCCCTGTGCCCCAAAGTAATTGATGAATTATTTGTTATGTGGGTAGAAATAAATAATAAACATATTTTATTCATAATCAGCCTTTATTGACACTTATAATGAAAACAAAAAATTAAACTTTTCTCTACAAAAACAAGAACAAAAAAAATTTTTCCTTAACTTTAGAAAATTATGAAAAAATGAACACGGAAATTATAAATTTGAGATTTTAGTCTTCATTAGTTGACTTATTGAGATCATTTTAACCTTGGTTATAACACTGAATGCATATACTATATTTATGATCATTACACACGGGCTTGTGACATTTCTGGCATGCGGTTTTAGTCGAGCGATCTTTAGCTCTTCTACAGCCACGGCACCTAGATGTTTAAGCCCTTTTTCGGGATATGTCATCTTCCTGACGTGTCAAATCGTTTTGATTTATACCCAAATAGCATGCTACGTTCAAAGAAACAAAGCATGCAACATAAAGATGTTTCTAGGAATATAAGAGCCTATTACTTATTTGTCGTTCTTATCTGTTCATTTTGGTTTATAAGTACCTAAAACAAACAAAACACATTTTTTATTATAGCATTATAAAGCTAAATATTATACAATTATATATAATATTAATTATCTTTACTTGAAATTCGAAATAGATAAGATAATATCAAAAATGACTTACCTTCTTCAAAAATGAAATAGTTACGGTATCTCACGCGCGGGGCACAGGCGTGCCCCACCGACGTTAAAAAGTTTCCAGAGAACACGTCCGTTCACCAGCGTTGCCATCGTGTCACTGGCGAGTACTCAAGGACACTGACAACAGCTGAGCAATAGAAGCGGCAAGATTGTATATACATTGTTTATGAAATAATAGGCAAAAATATTTCACTGGGGCACGCCTGTGCCCCGCGCGTGTAACGGAGTGTTAAAATAAGAATACTTATACAGTTGAATTTTCATATGCTTACTAATACAAATATAGATGTAGTTAAAGTATTTATTAGTATTAATTATCGTTAACGTCGATCGGTAATGTTATGACAAAAATTACAAAGTTTCATTAATTAAACCTATTAATAATACTGAGAGTATTCGCAGCATATAATGATTAAACAATAATTGTCATTTTCTCTTTCTATTTTCGTTGTATAATAATGAGAAAAGCAGTAATCATAATTATCCCTATACATTGCTTTTGTAACTTAACCATCTATATATTATATTTGACAGTTATCTAGAATGCTCAAACGAAAATAAGAGAACGCTATTTTACCGACAGGAGTTAAACGTATTATATTATACCCCAATACACATTCCAGTTTATGATATAAATAAACAGAATTATACATAGATTTTTATGTGGGTGATTATGTTGATGGCATTCAGAATAATCTGATAATGGTGGAATTCTACATGCAGAATCTATATCCATGTAACACTTTATACATGTTACATCTTTACATAAATCTTTCATTACATATCCGGGATACATAAGTTAAAGGGTAGTTTTCAAATTTCCGGGATAGAATTATTTCTGGGAATCTCTTTTTTGTGGGGGCTTTAGAAAAAGAAAGAGTTGAAAAAGGACATTTGTTAGTAAGGCCATACAAGCATGTTGGTACTTTATAGAAATCTCTTACTGTTTTATATAAAATGAGCAAATAAAGTTTGTTTTTTCTATGAAATTGGTACAAATAAATTAGTAAAATAATTTTAAAATTGCTCAAAATTGAGAAATTTCTTGCCAACAAGACACATCTAGTAATCATTTATTTATTTGGCAGTTACTTCGTGGTGTGACGTTTTAATTAAAAGATATTCTTTAGCTGACCTTATATAACACGAAAATAAATAAAATGAGTTATTATTATTTCACTGCTAGTTTTGGGAATTGCAGAACTCTGCCGCTGCTTTAAAAATAACATTTATTAGAATTCTCTAATCATATTATTGAAACAAACCGTTCTTTCAGCAGCAGGGTCATGTAGGAAATATTGTCAAATATCCTCCCTGCATAGCCCTACGTAAAATGGTGTATAATTGAATAAGTAAGTGCCTCTTAAAATCAACATTAGTATCATAATCAAAAATATGTTATTAACAAATTTAACATTTAAAAAAAATACCTTTTTTCTTTTACTCAAAATTATACTAGCGCAGCGTGTTCGATACTTCGATAGACTTAGTTGTAAAAATACTAAATCTACTATTTAGATATCACTGGATAAACGAAACAATTTCTACAAATTTCTCATCATTTTCGTTAACTTGTATTAAAGCAAATAAATTTATAAAATTATTTATATGTAACTTCTATGATTACTAATATTTTATTGAAGATTGGTTATAAATAAAAATTACAAACTCCGAAGTCGCTTGTAACCTAACTATTGATATAAGAACATTGTTGCTTAAACATTAATTAAGGCAGGAATCTGCGGAAAATGTATTGTGGACTAGCTCTGCAACATGGTTATTAGAAATATTTTTAAATGTTTATTTTTAGTTATTCAGGCAGTATAAATATGTGTAAATTAATCTGAAAATATAAAACAAAGACAGAATGTAGGTGGTAAGCTACCGCATAATCGTGAATATCTTTAAATACCATGAATACATTTAGTGAAACTTTTTTTTGTTTGAGATATGTGACAGAGAGAATAATAAACCATGCTTTATGCATACAAAATGCTTTATTCATGCCAATTGATAGCGTTTAAAAGAATGAATGCAAGTTAAATGGAAATCTCCCATGAATGTATTATCTAGCTACTTATTTAGTTAAATTGTCAGATATTCTGAATACTGTTTATTATTTTGTACTGCTCACTTAAGTTTTTTTTCTATACTGCTACCTTTGAATTGTTTATTTTATACTGATGATATTATTAAAGTTTTTTTATATTAATTTATTTGATGATGTTCATTGCTTTTGCTTTTATACTGTTTATAGTATTTTATCTTAAAACACAAAAAAATACATTAAAATGTGAGGCGGTTTCTCTAGAACAGCCCTAGCCTAAGTGAGAAATTGTCAAGATTTCTTCCGGTAAATATTTTTTTGTAAACAATAAAAAAAACACATTTTATTTTTATTTTTATTATTACTAACAGAATAATGAGTACATGATATACAAAGAACAATATATTATTATTAAAGACTCTACCCATTATCCCAATTACAAGTGTCTTCGACCTGTTCTAGCATAAACATGCATATATATGTACCTTTACTTTGGAGTATTAATATAATGTGAACATGTAAAAATATATTACTGAATAATTGGTAAGTGTGTTCTTTGGGTTTAGGTTATCGTCAAGAAAATGGATGTTGTGTAGGAGTGACATTTTGAATGATGATAGGGTGTCTGCAAGAATATCAACATCATCATTAAAGTCAGCACAATAGGTATTGTATGTACAACAGATTTTTGTGATGGGAGAAAAATAACTAACATTATTAGAAAGCTGGCTTATTCTAAAGAACTCAGAGTTTCTTATACTGGGGCTAAACATACAAATTAATGTGAGAGAAAGAAAGAGAATCAATAACTCCACTAAGAATCTAGTGTAGCAAAACGAGACCGGATATTTTTAGTCGGGACTCAAGTTTGTTGCATTTTGAAAAAGACAAGTCGATCCTCGTAGCTGTGAAGGTTGTGTTGACTAGCTTTGTAGGACAAACTAGTAGAAATTTTTCTGCACACATAAAAACAAAAAGTTTATATTTGTTTCCAGTTCTAAGTACTTTTGAGATGTGTGAATATCAAATTAAACCAAAAGTTTATTACCTTCGCTTCTTTACCTCTCCTTGTTAGCCCTTGCAGATCCTTCCAAACCCTACCGAGTCCTAAGCACGTCTCAAAAGCTTGGACCGCTTCACATAAAAATTCAATTTCCCCCCAAATAGATGTGATTTTGATGTAAGGAACGATTTGGGAAAATTTACATTTATAGCAACTTCCCGCGGCCCTAACCTATGGCCGCAGACCGTGTGAAAATTGAAAGATTTTTAGTTTTTCTCGATAATATTAAGTAAATAGTCGCTGAAACGCTGTCGTAAATGATAAAGAGGTGCGCGTATATGCAAAACTTTCATCTTGAGACTCAAAAAGAGGAAAAAATATTATTTTTAACACAATAGTTTATAAACAACGTTTTATTCCACAGTCATTAACTAAAAAATTCTTTTATACACCTGGTTTAACCAAATCCATAGAACCTTGGAGGAAATTAATTAACATTGGAAATATTTCAAATAAAATAAACAATCTCACAAAAAACAATTTTAAAACTGCTTTCTATACAAATTCTAATTTAAATAAATTACGCTTCAATTGTAAAGATAAGTTAAGGATTAGGTGGATACGAGTGGTATCTATAATATAACATTTAATGATTGTGATGCTATGTATATCGGATAATGTGGTAGAGATATAGGCACAAGAATAAAAATACATCTAAGAGTATTCAGAGGACTATCCGGGTACTCTGAGATGGCGGATCACTGTATTGAACATGATCACTTGCTTGACTTGAGTGACATTTTATGATGGAACGAAACTCGCGCGCACCGTGTAAAGGAATATTTTCTCTCCATGAAGTCACAATTCACCAATCAAAAGCTAAGATGGTGAAAAATAAAGGAGTGGTTAGAAGAACATAAGAGAGCATTTAAAAACTTTGGGCTTAAATTCAGAAATGGCGGAACATGCCAAAATGGAGGGTCATACGTTCGATAATAATAATTAAACACTGTTGCATAGCATAGCGAGTAAAATGAATATTTTGGAGAGCTAAGAGTTTTCACGTCCTGCTGCACTCCATCCAGCTATTGGAGTTTAGGCCTACCAACGCTGCGTCTACCTTGGTGCTTTGTGTGGAGAATCTTTTTTGGCATTCTCTCTTCACTCATTCTTTCTACGCACACTGCCCATCGCAGCCTCTCTATTAATCAAGCATTATCAATTAAGCATCAACCTTATAGTCTACAAGAAAGTCTCCAAATGGTCTCCAATCTTTCATTAAAAATAACCTTATTTACTGTAGTATCGATAAGCAAGATTATATAGCATGGATAAAGGTGAGTTAATATGGTAGTTTGTCTTATACAATAGTACATTGGTATCTTAGTACCATTTGCTGTCTATACAAATCATGAATACGTCCAATTATGGATATCGACAGTCACCTTTGGTCTGGAGGTCCCCACGCTTGACAGATTGGGCCCTATTCAAAAGGGGGCAATTCGTCTTGTTGACAATGAATGACCTGCCGGCTTTTGTGATTCCTTTTAGCCCGGGTCTCCCAGGACACGGGTTAATTCCTTCCTTTCACAACCCTTTCACACGAATTCATTTTTTTGGGAGATGAATTAGGCTCGCCATATCAGTGTCGCCCTCGTGGAAGTCACACAAAGTAAACTAATTGTGGTAACTTATTACCAAAGTATCTGTCTTCTGACTGGAACAGAAGAAGCATAATATATGAGAAGAAGTGTGGTTAATCTGAATTACATACAGCATGATCTTCAAAATGGATTTAATATAACTGCTTGATGTTCTTTGTACTTCACTTAAATTATAAATTATGCTACTCGAACCACATCATATAAAAAAATCTTTTTTTTTTATTCATGCAATCTCCACAGCTTTCCGTGATCTCTTATCCCTCGCAGGCATAAATAACTGACTCGTTATCACTTGGGATCAAAAGTTCCAGAACGTATAAAAGGCGATGACTGAGAACAAAGGATAACCAGCGATGTCGCGGTGGTGTCAGTCTCGTCACCTTCATCAGATAGGGTGTTCTTTGTACTAGTCATTACATTCCTGTCAAAACAATGAGATCTATAACACAATTTCTAACCACTTTTTACGTTACCAATCTAGGCTATTTCTTTAATAATGTACCCTGACAACGTTCTTAAATATACGTTATTATTTATTTTAAAAAAAAAAAAAATAGTGATGCGAACACGGAGTACGTGTCACATCAATATTTTTACTATTTTCAAACTAAGCTAAACGCTTGTGCTATGAAAATAGGACTAACTTGTTAGTCTGGAGTAAGGTTCGAACCCGCGAGCCTTGGATCACGAGGCGAGTGTCCTAACCACAAGACCAACAAGTTACTCTAAGCTACTAAGTTATGAAGTATGTTATTATTATCTTAAGTGTCATAAAAAATTTAAATATATTTATATTTCACACTAAGATCACTATGGGACTGTTCACAATCTGCTAAATAAAATAAAAAATATATATAACAGTTTTTCGTCTAAGCTTCCAAAAAAAGAGTTAGTATTAAACCAGTTAATTAATCGACTTGGTCGGGTTGTTGATTTATAACTGAAATTTTCGCTAACGTACGATACATACAAATCTCTCTTTTACAAGGTTGCCTTAAATCCATCACCATCGAGCACGATTCTTCTGAACGAATCAGATAATTAGATTCAGTTCGTAAAAAACAAAGCTTCGTTTGAATTATCGGAAATGAATTTAAAAAAAAACATGTCCTGGACTGGTCAATCAGGAGGCCCTAGCGCGAAGGACGTCGCCCGACCCGTTTTCGTTTAATATTCATCGTATGAATTGATTACATTTCTGAATAAAGGGGACTCCTGAAAGATAAATAAATTCCCAAACGTACTGTGTACATATTTGCAGCAAAGTTATTACAGAAATTCACAATTAATTTGTGTAATGATCACTTGTTTGGCCTGGGGTTGGAAAAGGTCAATATTGTCTGGCCCAGATTTAAGGGTAGTTTACTATCTACGGTGGGGGGTAGTAAATCACTCCCCCGGTGGTGATGACTTTTACCACCCTTTCCATATTATCTTTTTCTCCTGTAGGATTTGTTAGGGGTGGGTTTTACGCCCGAACTAGCAACAGATTTACGATTACACTGTGAATTTAAGATTTATCAACATCTCGCAAGAAGATATCAGAAGTCAGAATACTCTTCACAAGCGCTTGATAAAGTTGGAGGATTTACAGAAAAAAATAATGTTTGAGCATAAAAATAAATTCCCATCAAATAATTGATAAGTTTTGAAAAAAGAAAGTAAACTTTGGTTACTAAAATATATGAAAATAGAACATATACAATAAGTACACAAAAAGTTTATGAAAATCAAGTTTTTACTATAAGCATAATCAGGCAATGGATCACAATAATCTCTACATTGCAGAACATTGAGAAACTACATAAATGCAAGTAAAAAAAATGTAAGCATAAAAAAGTCCTCTGATTAATTACAAATCAAGTTAAAAATGCAAATAAAATTGTAGTAAGGAAATTTTTAATCAATGAACATTTGTAATGGTGTAAATCGTCTGAAAATGTATCAAACAAACCATTATTCATTACCACGCTCGTGTAGTCTATTAATCCGTGAATTGAATACATCATTTTTATTTCCAGTCTGGTAATGAAAAATTATGTTTGGCCTGCTAGACCTAGCAGGCATTTGCTTCGGGACAATCTTATAAGATTTTTTTTCCTAAAAAGAGAAATGAGATCAGAAAATATTATTCTTTCAGACAATTTAGCTAATATTAATTATATTTTTTTGTTTTTTTTCATACACGTGATTGTGAAGTTTAACCAACTTATCTCAAAAACAATGAATAAATTATATGTTCATTTAGTTAGCACCCTAATAAAATTTGTCATGAAAACTTCGCGTAAGAAAATTTCGAGAAATTTTTATATGCTATCCCTTTTGCCTTGCTACGCTCTCATCTCAGGAGGACCTGCGCGTGTATTGTCTTACGTTGTGCATCTTCACTTGCTACCTGGGCATATCTAAGACCTTTAACGTGTAAAATTTTAATAAACTTGAATTAAACTACTAGCACTGATAAAATTATATCGATGCATCTTCTGGAGGGATAAAAAGGACAGGAAAAGACGGGGGAGGATGGAAGTATTTCCTCCCTTATTTGGCTCCTGGAAGCCCCATGATTGATCCTCCTAGCTTAGAAATTGATAGTAGTGAATAGATTTGTAACGCTGATTTAATTGTGTTAGAAAATAATGCATTATCATATATAATTGATGAAATTTATAATAACAAAATTATTATTATTAAAATTCTCTCCAATGTATCATTCATTATCAACAACAAAAAGTCATGCTTGTATTTAAATAATAATAAAGAAGAAGGTACATTAAAAAACTTTAATATGCTTACTTTAATATTTAATCAAAAAGCTGTATTGTAAGTCAATTTTAACAACATTATACTGTAAACTTTATATCGAAAAAAAAAAACAACTTAATTTTAAACCTAGGCAGTCTAAAACAAATATTATTGTGTAATATCTTAATTTAAATGTAATTAACTCGTATGTAATTCAAATGGTACGATTTAATATGTACGTAATTACCCAACTAACAGATTAATGTGTAATTAACTAACTGTATCATCTACTCTATATATTATCGATTAAATTAGCAATGAAAACTTAATCACTAAGAAACGCGTAAATGGTTATACTGGTGTTATTATACAAGTACATACAAGAAATACAACATTTTGAAATGAAATAAAATGTAAGAATCTGATCGATTTCGTATATGTACGAACTAAAATGGTAGGTCCCTTTTATAGTACCCATGTATGTGGTCTAATTATCTGTTATATTTTTTCTCTAGGATTAATACGATTTTTTTAATCTCTTAACAGCTGTCAATTTGAATCGAATATGTTTTTGTTTAAGGCTAGAAAACGAAATGAGATGATGTTGTTGTTATAACTTGTTATATCTTGTTGAAAACTTCCACGGTTTGGGAATATATAAACACAATTATAATTAAGGTTTGTTTTAAAGTGTTTTTTCAGGGCCGGATCGAAGAATGGCAATTAATATTATTACGCATTATTATCAATCTATGGGGATCGAGTTACATACTCTTAAATGATGCGCTTGGTAATGGTCAACAACATTATTTAATAAATCGTAATTATGTAGAATGTTCGTGCCTGAAATTTATTAAGAAAAGATATCTCGTGCCGTATGGCATATAGTTTTTTCATCATTTTAAAAGCGTTACAACAAAATCAAAAAGCTTCTGATATACTTCTGAAATACTTCCTTATTTATCATAAAATCGTATCGAAGAACACAGTTTTCAGCGGGTTCGAACCTCACTTCAGACTAGCAAGTAAGTCCTTCATAGCACAAGCGTTTAGCTTAATTTGAAAATAGTAAGAATATTGATGTGACACGTCGCGTTCCGTGTTCACATCTCTATTAAAAAAAAAAGGTATAATACATTGTTGTCACAAAACAAATTTCAATAAAGGAACATTCCAAAATACGAACAGTTAAAGAAAGAAGTCAAATCCTTGATTTTGGACAACGCTGTATTATATGTAACATTTTCCACAAGTCTCAAATGGTTTCTGTATAAAAAACTACTATTTCTAAATGGTTTCTGCTTTTTTATTTTAATTTGGCTTGTAAATACTCCTCCCATAAGCTCAAGCTTTGGCTCTTATTATAGGGAGTATAATGTCTTTAAAATATTATAACATTATTATAAAAAACATTATTATGTATCTACTGTATAAATAAATATGAAAACATATATATCAACTCTTTTTATATGATGCCTTCAATAATCTTAGGATTCTGCTCTAAAGGTAAGCTCATGGCGGCCCATGTCTATAGTCAACAATGCGTCAAAGAATAGGAAGTATTTATTTACTACTATTCTCTTAGATGTTGTAAAATAAATTATTTATTTAGTTCTTTATTTATTTAAATTACTTATTCAGTTCTTACAGATGTTGCTGCCTGTCGCTGAACTAGCAATTTCTCGATCCCCCGTATCTCTTCGTTTGCACGAAAATATTTTTCTTAGCACCCCAAGACGCATTTCATTAAGTCTTGGTGAAGCGTAGCCTTAATGGAAAGCGGAGATTTAATTACTGTATCGTTTGTTCCCCGGGGCCTAGTTATATGAGGGTTGAAGGGATGAAAGAGAGGCCGTACGAACAGGGCGGGGGTGTGGTTAGGGGTGGGAGGCCAACGATTGCCAACACGTGGCTCTTCTTACATAGTTTGGGAAGACTTAGTTCTTTATTTGTATTCGTATTTGATATTACTAAAAATGTATTGATATCATTTTTTAGATATTTTTGCAAATGTCTCTCTAGGTAATTTGTTTTAATTTTAGAATAATTTTAACAAATTTAAATAAAACTTTTCCATATAGAAACTTTGTTAACAATAACATCAATCAAATCAATATATAAATAAAACGAAACACGTGTTTCCCTACCGCCAAGTTTTCTCCACAATCAGCCACAACCACCAACCGGTGGTTATGGTGGTGGATAGCCCTTGGTGTCACATCGAAAATATGCGAGTTTGGTGGGGGTGGGTGACGAAAATGTGCTTTCTAGCACATTGTTTTGATATGGGAAGGCCGCAAATGCTTCAGATTGTTTCAAAATAGGCGCGCCGACCGTGTCGGTGAGTCTAGAAGGTTCCGGAAAAACCTGCTCTAGAGAGTTCTGGAAGGAGAAGGTTCTAGAAAATTCCCGAAAGTTCTATAAGGTTCTAAGCTGAGTGGCGGAATGTGTCGGTGTATCTAGAAGGTTCCTGTACATTCGATAAATTTCTTGAAAGTTCTGGAAGGAGAATGTTCTAGAAGGTTCGCGAAAGTTCTATGACAATCCAAACAGTGTACTTAAAGTCTACGCGTGCGAAGCCGCGCGGGTACAGCTAGTATAGTTTTAGTTAGCAGCCATAAAATTTTAAACTGTTTTGAGCCAAGGAATTTACCATCCCATGGAGATAAGAATATCTGATAAGCTTGCAAACATTATTAAACTAGATTTATGGTTGTGGTGTGGCCTTTGAACCCAACCTTCATATCGACAGCTATAGCCAAAGAACATGATTACGAGGTTTTATACATCTAATTGGTCTATTCGCCTCCATTGTTTGTGAAATAAATAATAGATAAAATGTTAAATATGTTTCAAAAGTTTACGGATAGTGCACACTCTTCAATCTGGTCATTTAAATCGTAATTGGAAGATAAACTTTATATACAAATTAAATTATAGAAAGAGGACGCTTTATTCCTAAAACAAATAAGAATAAGAACAAATAAAAAATTAATACATTGATCAAATTCACAAATTGGTTAAAAATCTCAACGAAAGACTGCTTGAGCATCGTCTTGGTCTAACTGACAATAACTTTTCTGAATTTGCGAACCACATCGTGGATACAAATCATACGTTTTATTCATGTACCCTTAAAATTCTCCATCCCACCGTAAAGGTAATAAAATGAATTATTTTTAAAGTTTAAAAACCGCAACAACCGTAGAACTCGTATGAAAAGATGTATGAATGTGACCGAAGCAAAAGTGATGTGTTCTTAATTTGCTTTCACCTTGTGGTGAGTGGACATAAATGTGAAATTACTTATTAACGTGTTTCTAGAATTTATATTTGAAGTAATTTACAAAGGGCTTTTACAAGTAATTTACAAATTACAAACTATAATAAAACATATTTTAAATTATAAAGTTGCACCACAAAGTATCTGCCAAATCTTTCAAAACTACTAATTAATATGTGTTCAAATATATTGTGATTTTACCTACGTAACATATGCATTGAATATCAAATATAGAAATTCATTTGAATACCATTAAAAATTGTATGCATTGTATGCATGTACAATATTTATACCTTATTGATTCTCTTGAAATCACCAGCTTGCTAGCTTTCCACGTCCCATTCCGACCTACCAGACAGAAGTACCTCTTTTCCCTTCCAATTTATCAAACCAACAATAGGAAATCCTCTCCCATTCCACGTATATGCTCAGATTATAATTACCTCTTAAATTCAATAGATATTTTTAACACAAAATATGAAGAATATCGTCATACTGTGAAGTAGATACTAGAAACTCGTCCCCCTCCCTGATAACGTTTATCATGTATATTATATACATCACGAGCCCTTTTATATCTATGTTAAAGCTTAATTTGGAACAATCGTTAAAATGATGTTTTATCTGTCATTGTCAAATTGACTTATCTATTATTATGTTCTATTTGTGTTATTTATTTATTTGTTTAATACACGGTACAACGTACCATTAAAAAAATAATGTATATAAAGATGTATAGATTGATAGCCAATAATAAAAAAAGGAGATAAGGTATAATTCTATCGAAAACAATAAATACAGTGATATAAGTATAAGTATAACAAAATTACATCAAATGAAATAATAGTTATCAAATCAAATGTGAACGTCAACAATCAATAAAACTACAACAAATTAAAATAATTATGTCTGAAAATCAAGGAGCAACAAAATTACAACAAAATGAAATAATTGTAAACAAGTCAGATCTGAAACTCAAGAAGCAATAAAAATAACAGTAAAATAAAATGAAATGTAAAATTCAAAAATCTAAAAACAAGTGATAGACATGACATCAATAATTAATTATAAACGACCAAATTCGTCCAGAAGAGGTTTCTTGTAAGCGGCTAGTGTTTCCGAAAAAAACATCCGATAGGTAGCCACACTCGTTTCCTAACCTATGGAGCCTTCTAATAGGTGAGCTATATAGATAATTTACACTAACATTATCCTTTAATAGAGGGAGACATTTAACTAATTTTTTTTGTATTTCATCTTATCAAGCAATTGTGTCTCCCTGTTGGATGACCGAATTAAATAAAATAAAATTAAAATAAATTAATAAACGTATATTTATTATTTATTAGTTAGCTTAATCCTACTGACTAACTAATCCCGGCAGGAACATGACGTCAACATCACAAGTAGGCAATTAAGCAGGACCACACCCAGCTGTCTGCCGACCAATGAAGCACCTTGTTAATTTGCACTTCCGCTTCCGGGGAGACGTGTTTATATCTACATAAATCGCACGCGCGTGTGTGTGATGCGCGCCCTAACTTGCAGCTCATTATCCGATAATTACTAGGGATGAATTTATTCTTGTATTTGTGGACCGACTGGGCGCTTAGGTCAATCAAATAACGGTGTATTATTTATATAAAAGTGTATTTTATGAAGACTGTTAACCGAATTTATTAATCAATTAGAAAAGATTTACAGCAAAATCTATTCATGACAAAAAATGTGATGAATGTTTAATTATGATAATGCATAAAAAGGGGAGAGTGGGAAGAGGAAAACAATGGATTCAATTAAAGAAATATTAAAAATATTGATTGTATTATTTGTATAAATCTACTTATATTATTTCATTAATTACACCTACATGTTTCGGAAATACCTTTCCATCCATTTATATATATATATGAATTCGACGTCGAATAGCATTCGAAAGTCAACGATAGCATTCGACTTCCGACCGCATGGAGTAACATTCTTAATAATAATAATCAAATTTCTAATACAAATAATATTAATAATAATAAACCAGAAATCACGATGAAAACACCGAAGCAATTAGAAAATCCAACCTTCTCAATATTGTATAATGACGATAATAAAGTAAATATACGGATTACTAGAAGCCGAGCAAAACACATTAACGGCGTCGCTGGAGAAACCCACTCCTCCACAAACACCTGACACAGAATTTTTCAAACTTTCACTTGACGGTGAGCTCCGGACCCAAACGGTTGTACGCTTTTTGGAGAAGCAGCTCATCGACAAGGCGCCCTGAAGATGAACATTGAGATCTGTTCGAAACGTCGGCAGACGACTGGTCCTGACGACCAGAATTTGACGCGGGTTACCCCCA